>JBCFXI010000883.1:0-97049 GCA_038496175.1 Ampulex compressa
ACATTCCTGCGCAGTTTGTAAATAGCGCGCGTGTCGATCACAGAGTCTATAAATCTCGATCAATTGGCCCCAGCCGCCTGACACCGCTACGGTCGCATTCCAGCTTCTCCTTGCCCCCCTTCAGGGGTCGAGGAACAAATTATTGATTTGGTCTGTCCAAAAACAAATTAATGGGTCCATCTGTGCGGCACTATTCGTTTGGCGCGGGTTCCTTCTCTGGAGCTTCTTGATTTCTCCACCTGACGACCCTAAAGTCAACTCGGAGCTTATTATTGCTTCTTGCGCACTTTTAATCTCTCTCAATCTGCGCACAACAGGTGCGCAATGAGTGCGGATACCAATTGTGCTGCCTGAAAGGCGCATCTTTTTTACGTTAGATGAGCATGCACCAGCTAGCGCCTCCTACGCGGTGCGTTCGTTCCCTCTACATGATTACGCAAACTCCCGATAAAATTTGAATTAACGTCGGTTAGAGGCAGTTGATCCCAGTGATTGCGAATATTGTGTGAATCTCTTTTCATTACCTATCATACAATATCTCGCATTTCTTTCGTGTTTGTGGTAATGATCTACGTAATGTGGACGTATTGTAGTGCATCTTACATTTCTCAACGAGTTTAAGGTAATATCGAAGAAGATGAAAGCCACCTGTTGAACGATGAGCGACTTCGGGGACAATCAGAAATATAAATGGGCACCTGAAAGCACCGCATTGCTGGTGTCCATTTGGTCAGATAAACAAGTGCAGAAACAATTCGAATATGTAACAAAGGCACAACTTATATGGGAAAGCGTATCCCGATATATGAAGAAGAAGGGTTATAACGTCTCAGCAAAACAATGCCGATCTCGTATGAAACAAGTCTTGGTGTGCTATCGAGAAGCCAAGAGAGCTGGCACTCGCGCTGGAGTAGAGCAATATTACGAGATAATCGATAGAGTTCTTAAAAGCAAACGTGTGGAGAATAACGTTATTGGAATTGATACAGTTGGTAATGAGATTTATTGACATTTTCTTTTTTTATTTATTTATAAGTGACGTGCAATTAGATTTATGACCTCACTTGACTTTGATTCTTTGTAGATGCAGCAGTAAGTGTGGAATCACCGTCGAAGGATATAAAGACTAATAAGAATTTACAAGTGAGACACAAGTTTCAGGAACCTGCACAATCTCTTTATCGTTCAGAAGCGCTTTCTCCAACATGGACGTTGACACGTAAGTGATATTCATACCTTTTTGATGTAGCAAAACTAGACCTACATTTTTATAAAGTATTAACAATTATTTTTTATCTTATTTATAGGAGAGAATGAATATCCTGATTCTCCTGAATCAAATGAGACTGTAATCGCACGTCCATATACTATGTTCTCACCTAAGAAAGACGTAGCTATCAATACCGGAGATCAATTCTCCCAAATACCAATGAAAACTATGCAATGTAACACGTTCCTTATGGAAGAACCACTCTGTATGAATTACAAGCAGAATTTGATGACCAGTTATCCTTATGGTGATATACCATTTCAAAATACTGTACAAAATGTACAAAATCAAATAATTCAAGAAAATATGCAGCAGCATCACAATGTTGTGGAAAATCGAACATGGAATCAATTACCAATGCAGAATTCAATTCCGAATAATGTAGGCTTTCAACAGAATTTACAAACGTTTGCTCGTATGCCAGACAGCCAATCAATATCTGTAGCAATGCAAGCCAATAAGGGACAGATTTGTAATTTTGAAAATCATATTCGACAGCAAAATCAATTACAACAAAATGCTCCAATTAACAGTCATGCCATGCCTCAGGAACCACAAAAGATGATTTTTGCGCAGAATTTAAGACCTACCTGTAAACCTGACACGTGTTATATGTCTACAACGATGGGACCAAATCAAAACGAGTCTTTATCATCTAACTTTTCACCTGAAGTATCCCAAAATTTGAATGATGCTTTTTGCCAATCATCAAAAAATGAAGATAAAACCCACAACTTGAACGAGACCTTTAACCAACCAGTATCAATGTTAAAATCTGATATTTCCATGGTAACTAATAATGCAACATGCAACGATGACAGTATACTCTTGGAGTTTCTCTTAGAATCACCAACTCCATCGGAATCTGAGACTAAATGCAGAAATACAGTTGTCAATACAAACGAAATACCAAATGCTCCTGTAAGGAAGAAAAAAGGTCAAAAACTAGAACAGCTTGTACTGAATGCAATCAACTCTCAAAATGAAGTTGTTAATAAGGTAAAATATTTAAATCACATCTTACAAATCCTAGAAAAACAATCTGATATGATGATTTATTAATTTCCAGATTCTCTCTGCCCAAAATGACATGGTATCAAAATTCTTGGATATAGATAGAGACCGTCAAGACAGGCTTGAAAACAGATTAGACCACTTGCTCAAAGTCGTGCATGCTACTGTACTTAAAAATCCAGAAACGGAATCTGCAGCGCAACAATTGCCGCAAGAGCCTATAATAATGTCCATGGTCCCTCCACCTAAACCAGGAGCTATTCCTCCAAAATTAGATTTAGTCCCACCTAAGCCTTGCCGTGTTCCATGCACAATTGCAAATTCTAATGTTGAATTGATTAATCAAAATCCTGTTTGTACGAGACCTGGCATTGTGTCACCAATAACCAGCCCGTCAAAAAAACCGGGTACAATTTGGTCAAAATTGGGTCCGGTGTCTCAATCACCATTTGTAAAAGCCCAACAGAGACTGGGTTTGCAACCCATCTGTAACACAGAAGTACGTACTCAGTCCTCTGCAGAAAGACGCATTGCTAGAGAGAATGACAGAATAAGTATGGATATTTGCAACATGATTTTTGAAACTAAAAAGTTCCTGGAAATGGAACAGCAGTTGGACGAAAAAGTAGAAAATGCTCGTATTGAGATGCATATGGAACAGAATTTGAGTGCCCGTAGAAGGCTATTCACCCAGAGAGAACCTACTGCTGCGATGATACTTTCAGCAGCTTTTATAGAAGCAGAATGTCAAGCTGCAGGGCAAGATATGGATTATTATGAAGCATCAGGCAAGAAACAAGGAGCATTGAACAAAATTCCTGACGATGATTTACTGGCTGGCCAGGGTGAAAGTTACGAACGTCTGCGACAGTTAAATATTCGTCCAACATACATACCACCTGAACCATCCGATTCCTCTACTCCAGCAAAGTTATTAACGAATATCAATAACAATGGAAGATCTGTAGTCGATCCACAGAAACAAACCATTCGTCAGCTAACGCAGCTGGTAATGAATAGTGCGAGGTGGAAAGATATTGCAGCTTCAAATCAACCTCGGCCATTGATGCCGACAATTCAAACAGATGCACAAATTAATCATAATATACTGTCTTCTAATGTAGGTATACCCATTAGGCCTCAGAGGACAAACAACGTACCTTATGTGCAAACCAATAATACAGAACAAGAACGTAGTGATCGCAACAAAATTTTAGCTTGGTCTCAAAGTAAAGGCATTCACAGTGTTACCACTGAAAATCAAAAGCCTTCCCATATAGTACCGCGCAACGACCTTCCACCGCCAAAACCTAAATTTCCTGTGGGTTTCACTACCGCCATGTTAGATGGTAACAGAGCAAAACAGGAGACAAAAAGTCCAGAATATAGTAAATCTATAGAATGTAGCGATAACGTACTACGAGATAATAAACCGAACAACGTGCGTTTCATGGACGAGGCATTAGCCGAGTTACAAAGGATGTACAACGAAAGGCTGTACAACGAGCAACAGGAGAAAAATGATAATTTACCGTACATTATCAACAATGGTAACGGAGTATCGCCGCAAAGTCGACAAATGATCGAGAAATACGTCCGTGAGATGATACCAAGAGAGCTCAAGGATGGAAGGGACAAAGAAACAGACTCCGACAACGACGAGGAATTTTTGGACACTACGGGAACAATGTCACAGGCTATCATTCCACATAGAGGGTCATTGACGACCTCTACAGGCACCATGTCAACTGAAACAGCTCATACGATGCGATTTGGCAAGGATCATAATAATTGTATTATAAGTTAAACGTAGAATATTAACTCTTACCTTTAAGCATGATGTTTATGGCCATGTCTAAACAATGTCTTCCTAACGATTGTTACAGATATTTAGTGCAATATCCTTGATTGTTAATCAGTTTAATCATAGGCTGAAAATATCAGCAATGAGGAGGAATTATCATTATTTTTATTACAATAAAATAGTAATCAATTAAATCGTATATGAGACATATGAAAATATATGACTTACAATCAACAATTAACACATTGCTTTTGGTTTAAAAACTGTAGTTTATAGTGCTGTTATTTTTTAATCTGGAATTATTATAGTGATTAATTTCCTTACATTCTATTTCGTATGTTGTATACCATTATGATATGCATTAATGTTTATTGTATTATATAATCAATATATCGTTCTGCTACTATGCATTTAACATGCATAATTCTTAGCAATTTCATATTCTATATTTTTTTAGGTTGTTATTCTGTAAATCATACAAGAAATTAGTGTTACAGTATAGATTTGCGCTTACATAATTAGTTTATATACTAGCTGTTGTATAATCGATTCATTTAATATAATACGCGATCAGATATACAATGCAGTGATGCATTACCTTTCGATAAAATGCAATCTTTTTTATAAAGTATATAAAACGAATTTGTTATCAAACTAGAATTAATGGCATGACCAGTAAACAATAATGACAAATAGATTGTCGATTGTCACTTCCCAAGTGTATTGAGCGCAGAAATATGTAATCAGAATGTAACATATTTTTAAATATCATGTAAGGACTGCTGATTTTTCATTTATTCCATCCAAAAATAAATATATAAATGCTGGATAATAACTTACACATATAGGCAATATTAACATAGCCAACTATGTAAGCCTTACAAACTGTACACTTTCCACTGCGCATATTTTGCAACTGACATAGACTAATTTTCACTACTTAACCATTTGCGGACGAGCGTCTGCAAATAGCCGCCCAGGCCTTTTTACCCATTCCACCCCTGTGTTCCACGTTTAGATTTTCTTTTGTAAGCACTTACTCGGGGCAAGCTTGCCTAATTATTTCTGATATTATATTCATTAATCCTGCTTCATTAATCCATAAAACATCCTGTGTAGATCACAAGAGTGAATTGGGCAAAAAAGCTCGCATGACTATTAGTCGACGCTCGTCCCCAAAGGGTTAAGAGATATAAAGAACATGTAAAATTGATTTTACCCGATTGAATATATTGGATGGTAATTATCCTATATTACATGTAGTCTACATAAAACTGTGTTTAACTGAAATTAAAAATAAATATTTTTTACATTTCATAAAATATTGGTGTTTAATTGCAATTGGAGCTGTGATTTCATAAAAATTTTAGTTTTATAAATCTGGAAAGATATATAATGAATTTCTGTAAACTGGAACTTAAGACTAACTAATGAACAAGAAAGAAACAATAAAGAAAATGGAAGGCAGCGTATTGCTGAGGAAAGGTGGGAGATCTCAGACATTCATACCGCGACTTCAAAGCGGGAAGTACATCCCTCCATTAAGTTCGCTAAGTATTAAAATTGAAAATGTCTATTTCATCTTGAATCGTATACTTTATTATTACATAACTCGTAGCAATATGCATTTAAATCATCAATTCTCTTTATATTTCTTCTAAAGTGTGAGGTTTACTGTCTTTTCTTCAAGCTAAACTTAGTAAAAAATACATTTAAATATTTGTATGTATACGATCCGAAATAATTTACACTGCATTGATTAGATCCACTTGTCAATTTGTAAATTTTTGAAAATTGTTAACTCTTGAAAATCGATGTGATAGGAAACCAATGATACTATAGATCGACGACGTGCCCGGTGAATAAAGGTATAACATCTACTCTTCCAGATTGTTCGTTGTGTACGGTCTTAACGATGGTGTAGTAGAACGGCCGATCAACAGTAACATCTGGTATGATTTGCAGCGAGTAGGCCATCATAAGTACTGCTGTAACATGTTATGAATATAGTATTGTCAAATGGTTCAGAATTATACATCGATATAGTCATGGTGTGATACAGACGTTTATATAATGCTCAATCATCATACTTGTATAATATGCGCACAGAATGTATGGATGGAATTCACAAAGACGATGAAAATTGCATATCCTTCCTTTAGATTGGCTATCTTTTTTTCCTGAGCTTTCGTTTTTATAATACTTTATTTATCTTATGATATTACATTTTATCGGGATACGATTTATAATGGAAATATTCTTATCATAAAGTTCAAGGATTGGTAACTTGTCCACTGAATAACTGCAATATATTATGGGTGCCAGTTTCCTGGTCTCTTGTAGTCCTCAAAATAACAAAGTAAAATGCACGGTCTACATAGATTTCTGCGGTTTCCGTCAGGCTCAGGGCTATTATCTGCAATCCTGTAACAAATTATGACTTGTCCAAAACCCTGCTGCTTTGCGATTACTGACTTTTTTGCCTTTGAGGGATCACGTGCAATATAGATTATGGTATGAATGTGTACAGGTAGTACATATGTCGGCATGCGTGTAGGGAGGAAAGTAAACTAAGAATACAAATACAATGAACTTAAGGGAATGTTAAAGTATACATATTAACATTGAACATATGATTGCACACGAACTGCAATTACCTGTAACAAAATTTCTGCACGAACGAAGTAGACAGTTATTGAGGGGTTGGTAAGTGCGTTTTGAGATTCTACACATATGTGAAGAATATGGATCAGTGTTTCGCGTGTTCCTTTAGGAACATTAAACTTGTTATTTAAGAACACATTCGCTGTATATTAACAATGTCAGGATTTCTATTCCTTTCTCTCTTGATTTTGTTCATAATAACATATATTATATAAAAATACGTTTACTGAATTTACGATGAAATACGAAATTACAAGATATTTAAGCAGCGTTAGTAATGAATGAAACATGTATAAGATATTTCTGGTAAAGTGAAAAAATCACGATATTGAAAAACCGCTGTGAGCGCATGTTTGCTACAGTTTTATCACTGTTTTTCGTTCGATACATAGCAACGTTAGATAATTCGTTTAATATGATTTATTGTTTGATTTACAAATATAAGTCTTTGTCTTGGAATTCTTGACTTAAGTACTACTACGTTTTAGGTTCGTATACATGTCCGCTGAACAATGGTACTATTTCGCGTGTATTGGATTCTTCCTTCTGTGCTACCTTAACGATAGCATAGAAAAACGGATGATCAACTGAAACTCTCAGCAGTCGCCTTGCACTCTTCGTTACAATTTGTAATCCTGAAACATATCGTTAACTATGTAAAATAGATGATCTTGAAAATTGGATAAATAACTCAAAGAAAGTGCTTTTAAGAAGTCTTCAATTACTGCTGAATAACGATATATTTAATTTAGGGTAATCCAATAACGTTGCTATTTTAAGTAAGCATAAAACATCTTATGAGCATATTATACATATTACATTTAAGATACACCACAAATGCAAATGGAGATTTCAAATAAGAATTATAAGGAAAGTGTGAGAATTAGCTGCTTGTTACTGACCAGTATAATACACACGTGTCTTAATATTATAGAAAGGTAATATAAAACATTAGGACGATTTATAGTATACGATTAACAGTTATCATTACTGTTATGATTATTATTATTATTATTATTATTACTATTATTATTATTATTGGTAGAGCCACATTGGTCAATGATTCGATTTACAGGTAAAAATATAGCTTCATCATTGCTTTAAGAATCTGCAGAAAACGTTTCTCGGATTCTTGTGAATGCATGTATGAACGACACGACAGAAATGTGCGGGGCATGTTGTACAATCTTCACTGCTCTGGATTAAGAAATTGTCCTGAGAAGAGGACTAGAGGTGCGTGCTCGCTCTCTCTCTCGTTCATCGATGCCCTTATAATGCTATATATAAATGGATGATTTATATACATCGCGATTGACGGCCGGCGCGATCGGACGCCGATTATCGATTCTGGAACAGATTTTTTTAATCATTTAGAATTTGACAATAGGCCCGTTGCGTGTCATCGATCCACCACCTTCTTGGCGTCGTGGAACAAAAGATAACGAATAAGGTGCAATTCGCGCGTGTGCAAATATGCATGTGCCGAATGCTATAGTGCTGGGTGAAAGCTGGGTGACATTCTTACATATTATATCAAATATCCATACATTCGGGTTTGGCTTATGTATGCTTAACTTTTCCGATAAGGCAGAATTTATTATGCATACGCTACCATTCCACGAAGCAGTTAATATTTATGTCCTTATGTGCACAATATTTACGGTGTAAAAGAAAACGATTTGCCGAAAGATAATTTAGTACCTTGAAGATAAAAACCTGTGCTATATTTCATTAAACTTGTGAATTACTGAGAAATGGTAACACGTTCTATGCCGATTTAGATTCTGGCGAGTTATTGTTCAAGCTGCCCGAAACATGTGTGCTTCATGTAATCGGTATTAGCAGTTTTGCTTCTGACACACAACAGGCTCTCTCTCTCTCTCTCCCCCTCCCTCCCCCTAATATATAAAATATGTATTGCGATTTTTTAAATAATTTTTTTCGTTATTTGGCTACTGCAATAAATATATCGATGTTTTTTCAAATTTAATTTCGAAAATCAGGTTTCTAAGGGTTAAGTTATATGAACGAACACAATTCGAACACAATCGCGGGTTATATTCTCCATCCTGGTATTTTTTAATGCTGATAGGACTTCTGTTTACGAGGAGAAAAAATTCTATAATTTTTGTAATTCATCAAAAAAGGAGTTATAAGTGGAAAAGTGATCTAGCGTATTCAAATGAGTATATACATATATATCTACATAAGTGCACTATATAAACTGAATTGAATAAACAGCAGCTATAAGCAGGTGCTTATTGTTATTGCAATGGCGCGTCGCTAAATGACTGCCATGTAAAAAGAAATAAAATCGAAAATAATGACCTTCAAGCCGCATGATGTATTAACGAATATTTTATTATCATATTTAAATAAAAGTAAAAAATCTGCCATAATATGGTGGTGATTTTTAATTTTATACAACCAGTCACCCCACAATTGGAAGTTTCTTAGGAAAACACGGAAAACAGTATAAAATGATGTAAGCTTATTAAAAATTTATACAACCTAAGTGATAGACATCAATAAATTTGCAAAAATGGTATACATTTAACATATTTTTTTAAAAAACCAGCATTTTTAATGTAGCCTAAAAATATTTGTGTTCTTATTTCTCCGTTTTGTATTATGTAAAAGATCGGTAATTGACATTTGCACTGGTATCTCCAAGGATGGAGGGCATATCACTGTTTCTGAAACACATTAGAATATCTTCTAATTCCTTATTAACACTATCATTGTGCATAAGATCGTATAAATTGTTTGAGCCTGTCTTTTTAAATCAATTATTAAAAATATGTACTTGAAAACTTTCCTTCATTCGTAAACCTGCCGATTTGACAGAAAGTGATTTCATTCGTATCGAATGATTATTCCTTCATTATGGAAATTTTATTGTAATTTGTTGCGTTTTCACTTAACTTTACAATTTAATTACCAAGCACTAGCAATTAAAAAGATACTCCTATAAACATCTACGTATGTTCAATAAATGTAAACATTAACTAAAAAATCTATTGAAGATTTAACTCCCAACTACTTCCTACAAAAGCATGCCTCTCCTGACTGTAATATATAGACTAGACTCACTACATATAATACAAAGGTTTTATCCAATTGTTCGTATCGCTTTCTTTCCTTCTCACATTTTTCTTTCATTTTTTGTCTTTCACCTCCTGTCTTGCAAGCTCTATCATCTTTATTCACGCGTACGTATCGAAAGTATGTGTATCAGACTTATAAAAAGTAACTATCTTTTCACACTCAAAGCTGCGGTTCGAGGATTTGCCCATTAAATATCATAGTTACGACATTGATCTGATTTTCGTCTCTTAATACCCGGACGATGCTATAGAAAAATGGACGATCGATGTTCATTTCTATCGGGTACGTCATGCAGCGCATTTGGATCTTCATTTCTGCAACAAATTGTGATGCATCGTGCTAATTCATCCACGCTTGTCTTTCGCACTGATTCTTCTTCGCCAAATAGTGATATGAAATAGGCATATATCGCATACATCGTGGCAATATAGAGAGATCATGCGAGCCAGTAAAAAAAAATACAAAAAAAATAGACAATCCTCTTATGTATCATGTTGTATGCGATAGTTACTGTTTAAATAGAAACTCACGATTGCTGTATGGATTGTATTGTGTGTAATAATCCAAGATAAAATAAGGAGGATTATTGTGTATATATCATGTTATATACGACACTGCTCTGCACTAATCTAATAAATTGCGTATGACTCGACTTGCGTATGTATCAAAAAAGTAACAGGCGAGTACGCTCTGTACCGTGTAAAATATTTAATTACTTTCATCAACAACGAATAGGCAGCATAGTAATAGGAGGAATACTCAATCATATAGCGTTATAATTAGATATACATGTAAGGAAATTGCAGTAGAACCAGCTCTATATAATATATACAGCACCAAAAGTATAGAAAAAGTGTTTGCTGAAGGTAAAACAGAGAAAATAAATGTTATGCGTTGCAAGTTTTACTACATCGCGAAACGCAAATTCTTGCTCTTTATTCTAGTCATGGAAGAGCTTCCACTAAAAGCAGAGATCTAGTATATATCATATTAAAACGAAATGCTCTGTATTTGTCGTTCAAACGAATAGTAACGTTTAAGAAGACAAATTTACGCAATGTATGATAGTCGCATGTACTCCATTTACACACTAGCTATGTTTTTTTAAAAATGGTTCATCTACTATTAAAGTGCGATTTAGAAGATTTGTGAATTCAAAAATGAAAAAAGAAGAACTGATCAGGAAAATCATTACACAAGGATGAAAACCAGAAGTAAAGCTTTACCCAACAAATTCTACAAAGATATTCGAGAATAACCTCGTATCTAATACTCATGAAACATCAGTTTTATGTTATATATGTTTATGTTCCAAAATGGAAAATTATACACAAGCAATTTATTTATTATGATTCAATCGGTATGTATCGTACAACTTGGGTATGTATACTCACACCTGCATAGAATATCGCTTTTTGTATGAGGAGCCACAGCGGCACCGATAAAATTTGGAAATGATTTTCAGAAAATGCCGTAGTAAAATGGTCTGTTCACATTGAAAAAAACGAGCAATGATTTTGCACTTGGTACCACCTAATTTATTGCTAAAAATCAGTATATATTCGAAGTTACAATTTGGGATTATTCCTCAACTCGGTTACGTAACAAAGATACGATTAAATTCTGTAGTGCTTTTTCGCATTAAGTCGAGAAATGGAGGTTTATCACACGTCGTTATCCTCGACGAAGTATGCTCTGATAATAAATGGTTAAGGCAAAAGTAAGTGTGTTTACATTACCAATTCTCTTCTGCTTCATTCAGTAATTGTTTGCATATTCAAGGATTTATGCTAAGTTAAGCTTAGATATCACTTGCTATCTCTTCATACAAAAAAGAAAAAATACGATTCTGTCCTTTATGTATGATACGGTTACCCATAAAATTTTCAATCATGATTGTTCAATCGTATTGACTAAATTAACGAATTACTTAATTATACGAATATAATCGTCTTTGATTAAAATTACAAAATCTATTAGCATATTCATAAAGCCGAAATCTATTACGAAAGACGATACATGTTTTCGTGAAATAGACGATATTTTACTATCGTCTAAACGATAACATAATCGCAGAAGATTTAAAAATACCCCCGCGCGTATTAAATGTAAAACGTTTGAGACGTTTATGTGGAATGCGGAAGAAATACGTGGCCTTCAAACAAGAGGATGCCTTCCTTTTTGTTATAAATGTAATAATGGAATGGTCTATCCACTTTTATTGTTGGCGGTGGCAGGATTAATATTGGTGCACTGAATGCCACAACCTGAACTGCTGAAAAAAAAAGTTTGGCGATCAACCAACATCAATGATACCATTGATCGATTGCATCTATTCTGATTGCATTTTTGAGCCTCATTTTCCACTACCGTATTTTATTTAAAAAATAATTCTGCTTTGAATTTCATTGTAACGTAAACGTAATCAGCAATTGTTAATAACCGCTACGATTGCCTGATATACGCAAAGCAAATGATTATTTGTAATATTAATATTATGTATATTCCGAATAATACGATCTTCTTTTTGTCAATAATGTAATCGAAGAGATAATCAAATTATTCATATCGTGTTTTAGCCGTTATAGAAAATAAGCTGGTAAGCATAAGCAAAGCACTAAAGTTAAATTTCTGCTGTCAGATTTACGATTGGTATTGAAAAGCATGATCGGTATTAAATAGCATAAGTCTATATTAATATCATAAACAAGACTTATAGCATTTTAAGGCTTTGTTATATCTCACAAACTATTGATTCAGACGAAGCATTAAATTTAAATTTGATATGTAAGACAACTTGATTCACAATTTTTCTTTCAAATATCAATCTATATAAATTGGTCCGTCATTGAGGAAGGATGCAGGACTCTGCCAAATTGCTTTTATTTCTAGGCTTGGCACATAAATATTTTCGATTCATGAACACAACTTGTTAAGAAGAATATTAAAATTAATACTTTGAACATATATTATAACAGTAAGTAGCAGAAAAAATACACGACGGATTAACCATAACAGACATGAATCATCGTCTGTCATCATACCGTAATAAGCCAAGTAAAAAAAATAATCAAGTAAAATGGCGACATTGTTAGCCTTACATTACTTTACATTAGTAACCGTAGAACAGATAAATGCGGCATAAGATAATACGACTTGTAAAGTGGAATTTATTTCTTTGGCAAATAAACTTGGCCCTGGAAAAAAACGACATTGTGGTCTCGGTTACGAATGGAATAATAGAAAGGTCGGTCTATCCTTAAAGTCAGGAATTCCACAGGTTTCAGAACTGCGCTGATGACCATCGCACCTACAGCTGCAAATGAAATGTCGGTAATAAAATACCATTCTTTTTACAGGCAATTAAACTCAAAACCGACAAAAGACTTATTGGTAACTACAACACGACATACGTTTTTTTTTAGTAGCAATTTATCCGTTGAGCAAAAAGGATTTTAGGTTATTTTTCTGTCTTTGTAGCATGAGACATGATCAGAATGGGTTACATCACACATAAATAAACATTTTTCCCCGTTCTTTGCCAGATGAAATATTATAGAAAGTTATACATATAACTCATATACACGAATTAGGTATGATTTTTTCCAGGATTATAGTTTATACTTTTGGCACTATCACACTGCCTTAGAACAAGATCAAGTGATCCGTTTTCCGGTGAATAACATACTGGAATGGAAGATCCACTTTTAGACTAAATGACTGTTCGAAGGATAGGATCGAGCTGTATGCTACGAATTTCAAGGCTGGAAAAGAAATTTGAATAGTTATTTATGATAGGAAGTTAGAGATACGTTCCGTGATTTATTATGCACTGGAGTGTTTTTAATAAAACCGTGTAATACGTATGTTATACCGTACATGCACAGAAGAAAAAAATGTGTGCTAGTCAATATTCACGTATAACCAATCAACATACTATTGTCAATTGTCCGGTATTCTCTCTTTTGAATGTTTTTCTATTCAATTTCTCGTAATCCAACATTATTTAATACTAAATGTATTATTTATTCAATTTATCAATATACCAAGGGTTAAATAAATTTTTACGTTAAAACTCATCCGTTCCTCCTGTACTATGTTGATGGAGCCAATTACCCCAAAATTATATCGTTTACAAATTTATTTACCATTTTATATGTATATATACAACAATGCGTAATAAATCCCCGTCTTATTATCGTTTTCGAATAAAGTTTCGGTAATTATTGATTATCTTACATATGTCATACTAAAACAAAACATGAATATTAATTAGTGTATATATTAATTATATTTAGATCTAGCATATTATAGCACAGTAACCAAGAACTCAGTTACACATTTGACTACATTTTTTTCCTCATAGCAACACATAACGAACGTAAATGCACTACGCTTTTTTCTAACCCTATTGGCGTACCCGTTATCTCACGGTTCAAGCCATAGTGAATAAAAAGATCGGTCGCGCGTCACGCCATTGAGGTGTTGATCCGTGTGCTCGAACTTACGCAAAATGTATACGTTTTATGACATGTATTTTTCGGCATAACGAAAGGAATTCTGAAATAATAAATAACGTTTCGGCACAACTAATAAGTTTAAAATGTCTGGGAAGTAATTATGATCGATTTGTCCGTAAATAAAAATACTTTATTATTTGAAATTGGATAATGCATCAATAACAATTTTTAAATTAGGACTTTGTTTAAATTAATTATGTTTTGAAAAAACTTGTAGAAAATCAGTTTAAAAAATTTGATTCCAAATCTCGCTCTCTTCGAAGGAATAAGTTGTCTATAAGATGTGCGTACCTTAATTCGTGTCCCTAAATTTTATTAACGATTTATCAATCGTGATGTTCTCTTCCATTATATATATTTCTTGGAATTTTTTAATAATATAGTTTATGACAGATCTGACTTTACGTAATTTATTCATTGTGTCAGTCATATAATTATTTGCAAAATTGATAAACCTAGTGATTTGCAAAAATCTTTTCAGTGTTATAATTTTTCTGAATATCAGCGTTTCTATAAAGGCTCTTTTAGATCAGTTCATCTAAATATTGTCTTTTTTTACTTAAACCATTATTATGCATAATGCAAAGTATATATTAATGTAATTCCAATTTACAGAGATTCAAGTCTCATCAATTTTCATTCTCTTATTTTGATTGATTATTGTTTCTTCCGCGTACCGATTTGTTTCTGTGACAATATTATCCTAAAACGCATTGTCAAACAGTATATAAAAAAATTCTTCATTCTACCTAACTAATTAAAAATTTCTATTCTTATGCTAAGTAACTATGTATATCCGCAGATTTTTAGCTTTTTTTTCTTTTTTCCAAATCCATTGCATCGATAATAGGCGATTGATACTTTCTATATCATCCGTGTCATCTTCAACGAATAATTTTCTTAGACAATTTCGTACAAGAAACACAATATCACTACCATCACTATCATTATGAGAAGGATTTAGGTAATCCCTATCCGCAATAATAACACACTTCTTACTACTACAAACAATATTAGATTTCCGTTTTTCTGACATGACAGGTACAAGGGTTGTTTAATTATTTTAGAGAATTATAAGTTTTTTTTTTAATTCATATTTCGCCACCGACTGCTAAGGTCATTTGGCTTAGGACCTACTGTTTAAGGTGGGTTCCGAACCACCAGGAGAATTATAATTGAAACGTGTGAAAGCAACAAGAGATTACACGTAACTGATGAAATTATTCAGAACACTTGAACCACGAGCCCGATTTGTGTCTTTTTCGTTTGTCCCAAATGTCGTATTGCGAAGTGGGCTCGTTTTCTTTACGTTTGAGCCGAACAAGGTATCACGAGTCAGGATCGTGCTTATTATTTATGGTTCAAATTCCTTACCACAAGTCTCCCTCGTGGTTGAAAGCCAAGGGATTAAGAACAAACTCGTTAATTGTTGTGCCGTACAATATTTTATAATCTGTTATGAAGTTGCTACTGAGTAATAAATATTACTATTATATGACCATCATACCTGTTTCTACTGTGATCATAATCCCTTGTTTATTTACTTATGGATATAAAAAATGATTCTAAAAAATTCTACGATTCTATTTTCTGCGATAATCTGTATACATTGTGCATAAAGACGTTTCTTGCCTTTTAGTTAAATGTCCGGATGCACCACAAAACCTCGAAAAAGTTCTAGGTCGATCTGTGCTCGTATGATATACAAGAACGGCCTGTTCGCGTTGAAGACGAAATCCGGCAAGAATCTTCGGCCGCTCACTCCTATTGAGCAAACGATAGAATTTACTGCAGCATATTTACAACTTATCAAGGTTGATTCCCCAAATTAACTGTTGTAAGAAATGACAATGGTCCAAACAATTTTTTCCTAAGACAGTTTCAAAAATAATTAACAAGCAATTCTCATCGAAATAATATCATGAATGACTAACTGATATGGCACGTTGAAGTGAAATCGATTTTCAAGATTTCAAGAAGCCATTCACATATAATTTCTTCGATTATAAATTTTGTGATCATAGTAAACAACAATGTTATAGGGCATAAATTACATTAATCCGGATTTATACATTTCGAGGAGACCTTAATAGCTCGGTGTTAAAATACACATTATCAAGGAACGTAATTGAATAAGAAACGAAGAAAATTAAGAACTACTGAAACTAGTGAATGATAAAAGAAGAGGAAAGAAAAACGTACGAGAAAAGAGTATAAATAAATGAAAATTAATATCTACCGAAAACTGGTATCCTCTTCCTGCTGTTTACTATCTGGTATCTTCTTATAAAACAGCTTGCTTAGATTATTAGATTACGTAATCAGGAGAAGATATGTAAAAATGAAGATCGTCAAAACAGTTATATGGCAGCTGACGCACATAGCCAAAAAAGAACAACGATTGCTAAAAACGTGATAATCATATCTCTGCTTTTTTAATGTCCATTATCTTCCTCCTATGTATCTTGGTTTTTTTTTAAATATTCGTTCGACAACAGTTACAAATGCTGATAGCAACACGATATATGGTTTAGAAAAGCTCATTTATTCAAATAAGTTTATTGGTAATTAATAAATTTGTGTATATAGTTAACATCATGAACTGGTAGCTCAAACTGTGCTTATAAAAAAAATTTTGAAATAGAATAATGATAATAATTTTACAACAAGACGAAAATCAGTTAATAGTTGTGAACTAATTCGGCATTAATAGACATGCTCTTTTTCTTCAATTTGTTCGACATATACATTCTTTGTAACATCACGCGTCGTCCGAATTATGGTGGCTCATTATATCGGTAATTCAAGAATTAACAAGATTTGATAGTTGCCATAAATAGCACTAAATCGTTGAATTGAATAATGGCCAAGAACGGCCGATCAACGCGTAACTCAATGGGCTTCGGTGGTGACCAATTAACTGAAAGAGGCCTGACAGCGATACCTGCCACAATAAACAATTAATGTCGAATTATTGGATCGGTTAACGTGGAATAGAAGAATAAGATAAACTGAAGCTTTGTTTGTATATATTCTACTGTAGCCTTTCAACTAAAGTTAGAGTAAGATAAGCTCGTGGCGGAGAGCGTGCATTACGATAATGAAGAACCACCTATCCAGTTACGAGGATGGAGAAGAAATAAAGAATTCGATATACGAATTGGTGCAGCTAGAATATCTGAATTAGACTTTTAAAATACTTTCATTGCCTTGACCGCGAAACATGATAGTGCTGTCCTGTGTCATGACACAATAGGAAAGGTCGGATTAATTTAACACATTCCGTGCTGGATCGTTATTTTCGGACTTATTTTTTATTTTTATTTAAGCCATGCGGGGTGTATCTCGCCACGCTGTTACAATTTGCTTCTAACGTATGTCTTACGATTTTTATAATGGGTAAAAAGCAATTCCTTTTTAAGTTTTTGTTTTGTAAGGAAAATTCTAAATAGCCAGAATAGAAAATCACACAACACGGAACGTGTTAAAGCGGTACTAATGTAGAAGACGTAAGACTTGATTATATAGGGTGTTTCATAATATATATCATCAACTTTATTAGTGAATGGGACACATAAAAACAATGAAAAGAATTCATATAAACATGTATTCTATCTGACTTTGTTTTAAAATTGTAATCACTTTTGTGTTACAATAATTCGCAATAATTTATCTCCGTAAAAAAAGTTCGAAATGGCCATCTTAGTTCACATAGAAGCTTTCAGTAGACGTGCCAAAGAATTTTGTAGTTTTTCAAAAATGTCAAGTATACATCAAATTTATTGAGGTCTCTTGTAAACATGATTGAAATTTTTTTAATGGTTTTCGAATAACAACCATTTTCAAATAACCCTGGACATTAAAGTTTAACAGAAATAAACTTCTGTATGATCTATAATTCCTATAAATTGTGAATGATGTATCCATTTATGAGAAAATATTTTAATTAGTAATTGTGTGAAATATAATGCAAATATAAAAAATGCAAACTCATAGAAGAATAAGTGAGATCAAAAATGTCAAGAAATATTCACAATACGCAAAGCACTATTCATATATACAAACTGAGAATGGTAATTTCGAATATCTTCTTAGAAGGTAAGTTATCACGAAATATTGGAAAACATAATAACTGAGATAAGAAGCCAAATTAGACATATGTTTTATGAACATTGTTTTAGTGTTCGCTGTTCACTCTTGAATTCCACCTCCTGCTTCCTTCCTCTTTTTCTATGTTTAACCTGATTTTATTATGAAAAATTAAACTACTATGAGTTTTATTGTTAGTCATAATGTTGGTGATGAGCGTATATCCTGGTATAAAGTATATACTGATTTGAAGTTTCCAAAAAGATCTGACTTTAAAAGATAAAAAGGATTCATTTTATGGGTGACATATATAATAGGAAGGTTCCCAGAATAATAGGTTTTAAGATTATTAAAAAAGTAATGTTCACTTGCCATTACTCGTACGATATTCAATCAATAATGGCATATATATACAAATATTACTTATTTGATGAATGTGCAATATTAATACATACAGAATAAAGCGTTATGCACAAAGAAAAAATTGCTGTTGAGAGTTCTAAAGCACTTGTCATGGTATGCACCAAGACTAAGAAGCACACTTAACGAGACAGAAAAAGACACGTGTAGGATGTATAAATAATATTAACGAAACCATTGTGAAAAAGCATAAATTATGAGATAGGCGCATGTAGTAAAATGTAAAACCATAAAAAAATGCGAACTGTTATGCTTGCATAACTTTTCTTCTACTACAATTTACAGGAGCAAAGCATGTATATGTTTTCTTGTAATTTTTCAGAAGCGAAAAAGAATCTCAGTGCAAACAAAAAAAAACAGTGAAATACTATCTTTGGTTCGTTAACTAATAATGACATCAACATTTTGACAGGATTGTTTTTATAAATTCACAGTACTGTATCATAAGTTTAAAATAGTATTTCATTTAATTTCAATATCTGAAACTGTGAATAAAAAATTGGTACTTACCAGTGACAGCTGCAGCTTCGCTACCCTCTTCATTTACTTCAATGAATGCCTTTTGAATCACTTTGGAAACAGCTAGTGGCTGGTTAGATATGCCACTGAAGTTAGCATTACTATTAAACATGTGTGTCAAGCCCATCTACAGATAAAGAAGAAGTATTAAGTTAGCAAAAATATATTAACTTTTTTTTATGACTGATGTATGAAACATAAAAACTTAAACAAGTTAACGCAATATAACATTTGAATTACATACGTTTTCAAGAACGTTGTTAAGAGGCATTGTTGATTCGATTTTGAACCTGGGTAAGTACAAATTAATTTCCTGTTTATAGCCTTCAGTCAGGAGAGTGTTGGTGCTCATGGTTCGGATTTTAGACCCAAGCTCGGACAAACCGTCGACTTTGTTAGGTACGATGATTATCATGCTATATTCCTCACCCTGTAAAAATAATGTTCATATAAAGGTAATGTAACATAAGTAGTGATTCTTATACTGAAGTAATTTTGAATATAATAAATAATAATACTTAAAGTAATACTTATTTGTAAATTTATTTAAATCAAAGGATTCTTATCACAAAAAAAATGGAAGAACGATTACTATCGGTGAGATGTATATAAACCTCATATGGAAGTTCAATCAACTTGGCATCCAATTCCAAAAGATCAGCATATCTGTAGTGACCGTTACGGTGCATAGTGGGCACGTTCTTTGTGGTTTGCGCATCAATGTGGAATGGCATGTCGGTGGTTAAGTTAGAGTTAAACTTATTCTTCCAACGTCCTTTAAAGTACACTGCATTGGCCAGTACCATGGCGGTGTCAGGTGTGAGGTCATCTACACATTCAGGGATAGGTGTTATAAAATGAATGTTTCCATGCAGAAAATAATGTAAGAATTAGGGTCAAATTATACAGACCAGCGCTAACAATACTCTTGATGCGATCATTAGTTTGTTGAGAACACCAGGAGTTGATTGTATCCGCCGATTGTTGTGGTTCTTGAGCAAAATTAAGTGACTCACTAGTTGAATGGTAAACATCCTGAGTCATTTGTTGGTACTCCGGCTTTATCAGGAAGTTTTTTGCGATGAAAACTTTATTGGCAAGTTTCAATTCGACCGACTTGACATCCTAAAGGTAACGATAACAAACGACTGTTAATACTGTTAATACTTTAATATCAAAATATTAATTATCCTTGTGACACTGTGATAATATTATCATTCCCTTGATGATCTTTTGTAGACATATTTTATTCTATCAAAATGACTTTGAAAATAAAAAGTAAGTTCAATATTAGAGATATAGCATTTCACAGTTAAGTTTTTTGAATTCTTAACTATATTCGTATATTTTTCTTTTTGTTGTGTACGGATAGAGAATATATGTATTATTTACTTGAAGAGTATTGATAAGGCTTTGATGACCATTTTTTCCCAAATTATCATCCTGTGGGAGCTTGAGAACATCAATCAATTGCTGCTTGGTATTTCCCTTAGCACCATAAGTTACCATGGAAAGAACTATCTCAGCACTAAGAGGCGAACAGATAAGATTTTGTTCCTTGCCCTTTGTTAGCTCCTGTGAAAAAAAGCAGGATGTTTTACGAAATGTTTCTTTACACTTAATCAAATGCTGTGTTATATCATGTCATTTTTGTATTTCAAGTAGAATATTACTCACATAAAAGAAGTTAGAGCCAAACAGAGAAATGCCCTCAGAAACCGCACGGAGAGCCGTGTCATTATCGTTGTCGGTAGTTGGTTTGGCCATGGTTGATGCGATAAGGCACAACGTTATAAAGCTTCCTTGTACTGAAAGAAATTAGGCACAACGCTTGCATGATTTTGCTGTCCATCAAGTACGTGATATAATAAAGTTTTTGTGAAAATGCAAGAAAGAAATAAAATGCATTTCGGACTGAAGTCGGAGGAATATACGCGTTAGCTGATACATAAGGTACCGACTGAAATTTTTAGGCATTGCATATTTTCAAAGATTTTTGCTTCTCAACGAACGGATATAATTGCCGGCGAATAATCGTTTTGTAAATCATAAGTACTGCAGGAGAATACTCATAAATGAACCTTAGCCTTCGGCGGTTATCGACGATTTTGAAGTACGCGTTCGACAACGTTCCTTTATTGTCCGCTGTACGCAAACAAATTAAGTAAACTGTCTATGGCACTTGCTCAAGGTGAAAATAAATTATGCTTATGTAAATACATTAAAGTATATAGTACCAAAGGATTAGGCCCCTGTGAAGAACAGCTTCGTTATGCAATAATCAAAAAATATTGTTTGAGTTTTGGATACAAACAAATAAATTTCAGTTTGTAGATATTACACCAAGATCAAATACGAGGCAAAGACTAACGTTCATCATTACGTGAGTTACGCGGATGATTGAATTGCATAGTTGACAATTCCTCGATCATTGCAAAATACGGGATTGCTTTTGCCCGATATTACAATATGAAAAGTATGTTAGATTTGTCCTCGATCAATTTTTAACAATCATACCAGCAGCAGAATACGACACGGATAATAAATATTATTAGAAGATGTGTTTTGCGTCATTGCAATCTTTTTTACACTACGTCAATATCAAGAAATATGCTTAAAGCTTTATGCTTTCGCTTATTTTCAACAGGTGTTCATTTAATATAAACAACTCATCATTTTAATACCGTAAAATTAATATTTTTACGTCTGGCGACAGTTAATTTTTACATAACTTTCCCTGTACCATTGAATGTTTATTTAGCCTGGTACCTGTATGTACTTCTGACGCACGTTTGACAAACCTTTTGGCAATATCGCGTGTAATGGCACGAAAAAGGTTTTAATTTATAGACTTCTACAAGAAAAGTTTTGTGCAATTACGAAATGTAAAAATACACTTAAATAATTTGAATAATCATTATTTATATGCGATTAGTAATAATGAAGTAATACGAAGAGCAGATGATACCGTTTCATGCACTGATGCTTAATTTATATGCTTGTGTATACTTAACATAATGTACGATTACTTGCGGATGATATGACACGGTTAATTACAAGAATCATATTTAAGTTAGTTAAAACCTTATCACGTTTAATCAATCGTTTAATCCATATATATTTTTAATATAATGTTAATTTTCGGTAGTATACGAAATTAGTAATTACTTAAAATGTATGTAATATAAAAAGTAATAATAAAGTAATAGTTTGTATATTTTTCTTAACTTAAAACTTTATTTAGACGCGCAATTAACTAAAATTTACAATTGACTGTCCTTTTAAAGGATATCTTGGTGACTAAAATTAGGTCTGAAGCATTCGCGCATATTTTTAACAATTTTGGAATATTTGTACGAGAATTTAAGATATAATAAGGTGAGATTAAACACGTATTATATTTATAATGGTAAACATCACGAATACGTTCAATATTTATGCATAAATTTAAGATTTATCGCGCCAAAGTCAGTATACGTATTATGTGACTTATCACAGCGTACCGGATTACAAGTTCGATATTTGTTTTCATCAAACATTCAGGTGTCCTGAGTTATACAGAAAAATATGCCGACTTGGTGGTAATGTGAAAAATTTAGCTCGCAAACGAAGGCATCTTATAAGATAGGCTCCTTGGCCGACGTTTGCACAAGCCACTCATCGGGAAAACCCATTAAAGCGAGAATAAGCAATACATGCCGTAATGATCGTGTTGTTTTTGATACACTAATGGATACACAGTAACCGGAATATCCAGCATCTAAGTCATTGATACTCTATACAAACGTGCATTACGTATAATACGATAAGCAGTAATGTTACATGTTCCATGAATCCCAAAAATTAGCAGACTTTCTATATTTTTTTTTAAAAAACTGCATGTATTCTTATTGCATATAATGTCATAAATTTCCATATGTTCGATACAAGTTACATTATTTTGGTTAGTAATTTCGCATGTTAGTAACGTGATATAACATTTATACAATACCGCATTATCATTACTCTTTAATAGGAATGGACACGTTTCAGGTAACAATTATCACTGTCTCTATTCTGACTTCCTCCCTTTTCTTAGCGTGAATAATATCTGAGATAAATCGCGGAAGGCAATGAAATTTATCGTGTGGTCCTTGAATAAGAAATATAGTAATTGTAATGTACTCATTTTTCTCACGGTATTTTCCTGTGTACTAACTTCCCGAATGGAGAGAACGCACTAAAATATAAATGATTTATTTATTAGCAGTAAAAAATCTACGTTGCATTATTTGCGAAAACCGATATTCAGATTTGACTAACAACTTCTTTTATTGTTTTTATATTTGTATTTTAGGAAATGGTGATATTTATTCCTTATCTGGTATAATTGTATGGTTTGACAAAAAAAAAACCATAAGCTCGAATATGATCAAATACGATGCAAATGAATATAAACGATTAAGCAATATACGACCAAAAATTCCATATTGATTAGATATTAAAAAAGTAACGACGAAACTTTTAGCTCCATTTTACAAAGCGGTACAATAGAAGTAAAAGTTACATATCTTTTATGTCTGTTTGAATAACGTATCGAAAATCAAATTTAAAAACAGAATTTCTATATTAATCTTTGACGACTAATGGACCAGTTTGTGTTACTGATAAGAGTTAAATCAGAGAGTTATAAAAATTCTATATCAAACGGTCATAATAGTCGGTCTTCAAATAAAGCCAAAGAACATTAACCTAAGTTCAAAAATGCTCAAACGTTAGAAAAAACCAACGAACATTGTCATGTCAATGCACACTGAATGGTATACATGATTTCATATTCTATAAAAAAAAAAACTTAAATTTCGACATTTTGGTTATTTATCATATCCACACGTGATGCACCACTGTTACAAAATATAAAATGTTGTACATTTAATTACCCACCAATCAATTTATGAAAAGTGATCGTAATGGTTTTTTATAATCCTGATTTATGTTAAATTAAACAGTTTTCGATTAAACTCAATGAATTTACTTACGCAGATGCATCTTAGATTCTATTCGTAAAAGACCAATACACTTCAAATCCCAAGCGCGGACTGCGAGAAAGGATGAGGCGAGCGAAGATGAAATAGTACGACAAGGAATCAGGAAAGCCCCACGAGTGGAGGGGAGAAGGGGATCTACCAATAAACAGACAAGACGAACATCCAATCGAGAGGACCGAAGTCGATCACGATTTCATGGAACGAACAATTTCAATATCTATTGTGATTGAGCTGACTACATGTTATGGACTCTTCCAGAATAAATAAATTCCACTATTTAGTATTTTTAACATATACATCAACTGTAAGTTCAATTCCAATGAAATTGTATTTGCGATAAAATTCACAATATTCATATTCCGTATTTCAAGTGTTATTGGCAATATTACAGCCAAAAAGCATTGACTGTTTTAAGTAAACCTTCTATTTTTCTGATATCATATGTTTTGTATCCTAAAATATGTGAGTATTATAAAGATATTGTTAATTCGTATCGCGCCATACTTGTACGTTCTAATACTGCAATGACCCTCAGTGGTCGAAATGTTGAATGAACAAAAATTTGGATGTACATATGCTCAAAAAAATTACAATTTATGCTGGATGTTGATAACGGTATTCTTACTTATGTGTGCGATTTGAAAGGCTACTTTCAAAGAATCGTAGTCATCGTATATCAACGCGATCCGCGTAAGACTTCCCTCAGCAAAGCAATGAGGTACAGGTGCGCGTGAATATGTCGGTATGGTTTCCAGGCAGAGCGCACGCGGCCAAGCCAATTCTAAATAGATATACGCAGACAGTTTCAAATTCACGTCCGCCTGGTAATCCCAGATTAAAACTGATCTTAAAATTCAACGAAATTTATAAGCTTTGTTATCGAACGACCTTTCGACGACAACATATTCTATTTTTTATAACGTTACAGATCCGAATTTTAACCCGCGGGAATAAACCCGGTGAGTGATTAATTTACGCAAATACGCGAACACCACGTAGTCGTATGATGAAATAAATCTCGTGGAAATATCAAACGTCACATATTTCCGACAATTGTTATTAACAAATATTATCTGAGTGGTATACGGTAATAATAGAATCTTTTAGCAGATAAGCTTGTTGAAAGTATACGCAGAGTCAAAGCTTTTCCAATCCCAGTAGTGATGGTGACGTAATATAGACTACAAGCAAAGGATTAAATATGGTGAAAGATTAAATGAAAAACGGTACGTAACAGGAAATCGTACTGTTCATATTTTTGTTCACGATCAGATCAGTACCCATCGCCTATCGCATGACTCATACTTATAAAACTGAAAAGAATGGTAGGCGATAAATGAAAATTTTGGGATAAAGAAAAACGTATCTTACGAGATAGGATGAATCGGTGTCTGATAATGTGGGCAGTGCACAAATTTGCCGGGCAGGTAACTAGGATGCAGCTGGTGAATGGCAGAGTCGATGCAATTTGCCGATGGGCCAGTGCTATCGTGACAACGCCCCTAGAAATCAAACTAGTTTTCTTGATGCTGATAACTGCAGAGTTCAGTCGATAACTCGGTCGCAATGTGAAGGCGCGTCGAGAACGAATCGAAATAGACTGGACTCTGCGGTGTAAAAGCAGGTATCCAATTAGAAAACTGGGCAATACTGATAAACCGTAACCCCTCTTTTATCGGTTCTTTTGGTTGCGCATTTGATTAGGATGGAGGTACAAGCTACGTAACTGTTGTCATTATATGTTGTGTCAAGTAGAAAGTACTATGTAAAAGACGATATTTTAAATATTGATTTCTGTCTTTTTGATCGAGTACTAAAATCGTAGTGACATATCTATACGTCATACATACATCTCCCTACCTATATGTACAGACGGACCCATTAATTTGTTCCTCGACCCCTGAAGGGGGGCATGGAGAAGCTGTAATGCGATCGTGGAGGTGCCAAGTGGCAGAGACCGGCTAGACCTGGTTTACCGATTCTACGCTGAATATGCGGACGATTTACAAGCTGCGGTGAAATTTATAATCTTGCCCGGTATAATATATATTGATATATGATGTTGCATTGTTCATAAAAACTGGTGAATATGATACTACGAAACCTAATATAAGTTATTGGCAATATAGGAGATGGAAAATGAGGGTATTAGCTTTGAACATTGAATTCCTTGAAGTCCTTCGAGAAGAAACTTTTGCATCATGAAAATGACACTTCTGAAATAGTATTTGATGATTGACTTATCAAAAAATCTGATTTATCTTTTTCATTTTCTCCTTGCCTCACCTTTAGAAACACACCCAAGCAAAACTCATGACATTTTTTTTTTTTACCCTTATTCATTATACTCTTCTCAGTGTTACAATCCATTAAATGCTGAATCACATACGTGTAGTGAAACACTTATTTGTTAAAGTTGATCTTAGATGCTCGTTGCAAAATGATTCAAATGTTATGATGAAGTTACTGTGTTCGTAAATATTTATGATATTATTTATATAATTTTTAGGAATAATGGTTTCAATATTCAACATTTTTGTATCTCAAATTACCTTCGTCAAGCTTCGAATAATCTGGGATCAACACGTGTATCACGAAAAACTGCTGCTTGATCACAACACTTATTTGCAAAATTTTTCTTACAGAGATCACAACCACAAGTGGGTTGCAATGGTTCCTGAGGATAACATTTGGGTGGACAAGGCAGAGTCTGTGGTTGTGTTATGCAGCAGCATGGCCTACAGGGATCCTATAAATAGCAACTTCCTTTCTACACTATGTTATTGTTTACATTCCAAAGATCTATTGTAATTCCTTATAAAATTTCCATGCATATGAATGCTTTTAATGGGAAACAGTATTGTGTATATCAGATTTACCTGCTTTTTAATGTGACAGCAAGGTGAGTCTGGTTTGGGGCAAATTTGACTGGATGGTGTGTAAGATTTTTTTGGGCACAACAAGGGTGGGCAAGTTTTCTCTGCTCCTATTTTTGCATCTGATGATTTTTCTACATATAACTTGCTTTCCTTTGGAGAAATTGAGAACTTTTTATTTTTAGATGGACATGCAGATTTTTTTTGCTCTATGTTCTGAGCTCTTTCTGTGTTTACTGTAACAAATTACAACTTAATGTAACGAGAATGAATGAATGAAAAAAATTCACCTTATATATTTTTATTGCAAATATATTAGTATTTGACATTCTCAAAAAATTGTGTATTAAATTATGTAGCAATCTATTGTGAAAAATTTACCGTATTCAAATAATCGACCTAAAATGCCTCTGCCTTCTTTCTCATCAGTCATAATTAGTAATAATTTTTTATTATTTTTTAATTCTATGTTTTTGATTTAAGCAATTAATGGTATATAGTGATCAATTTTGATAATTACACAACACAATTTTGAAAAGGAATGTTCGAAACTGTTAAGAATTAAGTCAAATCATCGAACTTCGTCGATGCTCGGCAAACATTAATGATACATATATCAGATTTTTATTTTTTATCGCATGAAGTATGTCATTCTTACTATCAAACTCTTGGCATATTTTAAATTACGCGATGATGCGCTCTTATGTATCTATTTTGCATCCTGACATCTGGCATCGAAATCAGTTATTTATTGACTCAGTGCGAAATAATGCCACTACTAGATGGCAGCATACCAATAAATCACGTGGTAGAAGCACATCATTATGTCGTTTCTTGTAACACATGTGACACTTTGTGGAAAATTTTAATAATACTGAAGTGAAACGTAGATTTCAATATGATTCAGAATGGACGTTTCAATATAAAAGTATCAATGTAAAACAGTCAAATATATTAGCACGTGTAGATTCGTACACCTCAAATAAAGATCTAATAATAAAAAAGTCTTCCGCACAAGTGAATATGGCAGATGGTTATTGTATGGCATTAGATCCCCAAACAGAAATGTACTGTTCATTACGTCTGTATAGAAATGTGAAAAATGCCGATGAAATTAGGAAGAAACTGATCAGTGGCGAGGTGTCTTGCTGTGTAACAAAAGCCGAGCTCATAGTGGATCCCTTTCAAGTTGTTGTAGCGGCTAATAAAGCGGCTCTCAACGCCAAGTTCAATCAGTTAACTACCAAAAGTTTAAATACCGAAGTGTTATTCTGCCTTTCCATCTCGAAGAATATATCGCGTTCGTTGAAAGAATTTGGCATAGGCGATGAAGATAATAATATCCTGGTGATACTGCTTCATAAGGATAACAATCATGAATCTATTCTACAAATACTTAAGGACACTATTAAAGGAGAAGAAGTTTCTATGTCTGAGTTATCTGAATGTATACATATAGAGCAAGCAAAAAGAATTTATAAAATAGGCAATGATGAATTAAAACTGACACCTTTAATTGACTCTATTGTCTCTAGAATCAGTTGTAAGGACTTTATATCGTTGAAATAAAAATTAATGGCAAGTGGAAGAGGGATTTAAGAACCTGAATGATTATACAAAATTTTTAATGATTTGTATATATAAGATATGTATAAATATAATAGCGTATAAATTTTATTTGTCTTATTTTTGTTGACACAATCATTTTGTTTTAAATTTAATTGTCTAAATATAAGTTATTTTTGTAATCCACTTTCATTATCAAATACATATTTTCTTTATACTTTTTGGTATAAATCTTTCATTACTTACAATAACCAAATACTATTATTATTAACTCCCTATATGAGTGTGAAGTATGTTCACTTTGTCTTGGTTGTTGACATATAATATCAAGCGATAAACACTTGATATTTGAGTACGGTATGAAGTTTTATAACTTGACTCTTCAATGTAATAAATTAGCTTTTACATTATATGACGCAAATTATCTGTAAATAAAGAATTTATTATGATGGGGCATGGGTAGACATGTATTACTCAAAAATATTTTCTGTCTTTTTTATTCACTCATAAATAAGGCCAAAGATGCGTAGAAAACAATCATTATATCTGCAAGGACGTAGTACGTCAAACCCTGCGGAAGCAAAGTAGCAATTTAAGGATAGCACCCTTAAATGCACGCAGGAGCACTACTATATTGACAATGTGTTACGAATACCTTGGCAGGCTGCACATCTCACACATTGTGAGATCTGCTGGATTGAGAAAAGTGCAATGAGGACAAGTCCATAATGGTTGGTCAGGAGGCGAATTCACAGCTGCCTCTGCACGTGCACCTGTACCACTACCTCCTATGGCCGAGGAAGACAATACCCTTGAACCACTACCAAATGATGTCTGAGAATGTACCCTTGTTGCCGTAGTTGCGGATATAAGTTGCTCCACGGTAGCCCAATGTTCCGAATGAGCCCATTCCAATGCTTTCTGTTTATCTTTATCACGAACTGCCTCTAAAAGTGGCATCATGTGATCCTAAAGGAAGAATGATAGATGATATTTTGCTCCAATCAACATACTACATATGTGTTTCATTAATGTAAAAATGGCGTAGAGTTCTACCTTCATTGGCAGCATATCCATAGTAGCGATAAAAAGTAGCAAGTGAAAATCAGAAGTTGCCTCCAAGAATTGATCTGGGTTAAACTGTTGCATATAAGTGCATAATGAACTAAATTCTTGAACTTGTCCATCAACCAGCCTGCAAATAATTCCAACATTTATAAAAATTCTTATAAGTCCATGACCCTGTGTGTGTTTTAGCATACCTATTTTCGATTAAAAACGGAGTAATAACATCACTAGCATAAAAAGTGAATTGTGGAGTAAGCGGAGTAGAGGCAGGTACATCCACTAATAAATATTCTACGGGCAGAGGTCTTGCTAGCCTTGGCACCTCATTTCCATAGCTGTCTTTTTCCTATGAAAAGAAGAAATATTTCTCAATACATTTACATTTAACTTGCATCCATCGTTTTCGCATAAAATTTGTAAAAAGTAAAATTCGAAGGTATAAAGGAAAGATACGCAATATCAATGCTAAGTACAGTTTAAAGAAATTGCCAATAAAAGGCAGGGTACTGTAATCGCTTAGGACGGCTCTGAGGATTTGTACCGGGTTGAGGTAATCGAGTAATTTCATTGGCTGCCTTAAACGGGTCATAAGGAAAATGTTCAACGGCTGGGATAAAGGCAAGTCCATAATGTTTGCATCTATAATCATCAGGAGGTGCGCGCGTGCGATCGCACTCCTCATGCAGCTAGCGAAGCAAGAACGCTGCTGTTTGCCACGAGTTTAACGAGGGGTACGGAGTAGGGAGGAAGGATCAAGGCGTAGATCCTGGGTGGGGAGGGAAGGTACGGGGTTACGGGCAGGGGAGAGGAGAGGAGAGTGAGCAACAGCGTAAGCGACTACCGCGCGCTGCTGTGGTATGTGTCGGTCGGTCGGTCGTCGCCGCCATGCTAGTGGTTAGTTTAGTGAACCAAACATCATGATGTGGCAAAACGTTCGCACGAGTTAAGGCTAAAGTAACGCCGCGTTACCGGCGTGCCGTCGTTATGTTATCCATAATAACTCACGACGTTCGATAAACGTAAACACATAACGTGATAAAGTACAAAGAAACACTCGTCTAAAGAGGTACACGACGGCAGCGGCGACCAGGACGACGGTGTGCCTGATTCCTGCACGTGAAACACCGCGACAACCACGTAAACCCCGATGTAAATTAAAACAAAATCGTACGTGCAGTCGAACTTTACGTAGAAACCATCATCGCGATACACATTGGGAGTGACGAGGGCCAACGATCATCCTCCATCGCGCGGCAAGGAGACGATCACCAAGCGTATACACGGTACGGAAGCATTTACACGGTCTTACGGTCCGAAGAACGAGTGGGCGAGCGGGTTACGGAGGGAGCGAGCTAGAGGGAGAGAGAAAGGTAGACGGGACCAATGTGCGACTGAAGAAGGACGGAGCGTGCGTGAACACACGTATACACTGTCGCGCGAACGAAAGCACGATGTTCCCGCGGAATTTGTCCAACATGCAGTAAATTCGTAAATCGCTATTCATCGAAATATCCATTTGTCACGAACTATAACGTTGGAAAATCTTTTGAATAAGCTTCCTATATATCGCAGGAATCCATATATCGTTTTACTAAACTTTTTATCGGCTGCGCATTTATTCGTGTTTCGAACCTTTCACGAAGACCGAAGAGTGCGTATATTCGTTACATGTCTATCCTATCGGCTCTCTCCCTCTTCGAGATACCGTCATGCTAACGAATGGCGAATTCCGAGGGTTTAACTGTTCGACTCCTTAACTTTTGGCGGGATTTCACGCGCATGCGCACTCACGCAAGAAATGTCATTTTTTTATATCCCGTTAGCATTAGTCAAATCGTTGCATAACTCCGCGTTGTCGCACCAATGTGTCAGGTATGGAGATAACCTCAATTTAAGATTTGGTCCACGAGGGCGATGCGAAAATGGCAAACGTACGAATGTAATTTTCAGGCATGACGATAAAACCTCGTGTATTTTGAGCAGCATTACGTAATTTAATCAAGGGAAGTCCCGGCCGGTATTTGGAAATGTTTTGGAAGTGCGCTATTTCTTTCCCGCCCTGTATAACCCTCACGTACTGTCAAAACTCATTGTTCCCACAGTATACTTTCGCGCGTATCAATCGGTAAATACTTATGTCACGCGTATCCCATAGCAATGCTGTTATACTCTTCGAGAATTCTATTTACATTCGAATTGTTTCTCCACGTACAATGTAGAAGTTTATGTAAACGAGTTTAAATAAACATTCGGAGAAAAATCTAATGAGATATACCGCGTGTATCCTCAAACTTATTTTCAGCCATTGCGGAAAATGAATAAATGAACGATCTATTTACTTTGGTATGAGGAGTTATGACCAAAGAAGATAAATATCGAAACTAACGTAAGTCGAGTTGAAGTTGAGGGCGACGTAGGGGAGGATATTCAGAAGAAACAATGTACAAAAACAAAAAATGATTTTACATTTTAATATGTAGTATCCTATAGTATGCACAAAGTATTAGCTGCGCTCTGACTGGTTTTGCGAAAATGGAACGCTTTCCAGGATTTCAGCTCCAATCGTATTTTTAAAGGCACGTAATTCAAATATGCTCCTTTGAAAAATCATGAATTCTTACGCAAACAAATCACGATTCTCGTGCCTTCAAATCGCGACACGGTTCGTCATTTACGATCGTAAAATCGCGTGTACGTTTAATCTCGGACCTGTAATTAAATCGCGTATTTGCTTTGTGCTGAATGTATTGCATCGCCAAATTTTTATTGTGTATCTTATCTTTTCTCACTCGACCGGATCACTTTTTTCCGAGTGAACGAAAAGAATAAAGGAAAACGAAATGCCCTCATCTTTACAGATGCTGGATCCGAGCGTACTGACTGATTTGGAGGAGCTGACGCTTTGCAGTTACTGCAAGCAAAAATACAATGACGCCGAACAGTGCCCCAAGTATCTTAGTTGCAAACACTACTTCTGCCTGCGCTGCATAGAAAGCAATTTATTAAAAGGACGCGAATTGTTCTGTGCGCATTGTTGGAAGAGGACGGATCTAGGCGAACAAGGACCCGACGCTTTGCCAACGCATTCGCCTCTTCTCACCCTGGCCAACAATCTATCTCATCTGAAAATTACGACGAATAATACCTCCGGCAAGTCTGGCGAGAAGGAAAGAAAGGTACATCTCGAGGTATATTCCGATGATCGATGTGTTATTATTACGTCGAATGAGCGCTTGTACAGAAAAAAGAAGACTCGTGCCGGGACACGCGTAGGAAAGAAAGCATGCCGCGTGTCCGAAGCCATACCGGAAAACGTTCTAATAGTAATAGGATCACGCTATAAGGTCTACAATAATGCCCCCCCCCCCCCCTCCAAGGATTACTTTTTTTTTATCCTTGATGGCTCTTGTTTCGTTTTTTTTTTGTTAACGTGGCTGAGAAAGAGTGATAGAGTCCCATTCGGTTATCATATTGTGCAGTTTACAATAATGTCTCCCAAAACGGACACAGAAACAAAAAAAGATCGTTCAATTCTACCGTGATTAATACTCTTTTTCTTTGTACATAACCGAGAGAAAGACAAAGCTTCCTTTGGTAATCATACCCAACTAATCGCCGCGTATTCTGTTTACAGAGCGAAAATTGTCATACCCATGGGATGCCCTTAGCGCTGTGGTGCGGGACGTGTTGCACGGCGCTCTGCAGAGCATGCGCGACACCACAGGAACACCCTGGTCATCAAATCAAATCGCAAACCGATGCCAAAGAACAACTTATATCCGATGTATGTTTCGATTAATTTTGATTGTATTCTCTTGTTTTCCGTATTTTAATCACACGGTCGAACTTTCGGAACATGTTTGCACTTGATACCACTGAATAAACCTATGCATGTGGGTTTGCAGGTTCAATTGGAGTTAGTAGCCATGGGAAAGCTGTCGACGGAAATTCAAAGACTGGCTATGCAGCAACGAGAGTTCTTAATAAAGGTTCTCGAAGCGTGTGTGACGTTGAAAACGCATGTAGAAACGGATTTGCAGAACGGCTGGAGCCACTTTCCCGAGATAACGGATGCACGGGAAACCCTCGGTAAAGCCAAAGCCAGTCTGCAAATTATCGACAGCCCCAGGGACGTATACAGTTTACACTCCCAGCTTATTCTCGAGAAGCAGAGGTTACAGAGCAAGTATCAAGAGATGATGCTTCAGTGTCAACTGGATGACTTGATAGGTAATTCGGGAGTGGTGTTCGACTTTGCGCTGCTAAAACAGGCATTAGCGAGTATACACACAGGGGATCCGATCGTATCCCAGGGTAATGGCGGTAGATTACCAAATCACTTGGCGGCTTCGCAAAATCCGATATTGTTCCTCGCGAATTACTGCATGTCTCAGTTGTATTCGAGGCACGTAGTGAGTAAGCAGCACATGCAAAACGGTTCTGTAGAATATCATTCGAGCATGATGCCAGCGCAACAACCGCCACCGGGCTCTGTCCACATACACCAGGGCCCACCACCGCCTACGGCCCCTCAGCAACTCCTCATTCCACCTGGCTCACCGTCCGTAAAACCCGTTCCGCCCGCGCCACCGAACGCAATGATGCATACCCAGCAGCAGTCGACGTTTTTACCAGAAGGAGTAGGTACCAGTGGCGGAGGATTAGTTACCGTCCACTCGTCCCCCCAAGCACCGTCCACGGGAATAGCGGCATCCCTCCGAGGACCCTCGAACCCTTATCCATTATACTACTTCAATATCGAGGTAAATGGATCTCCCCATGGACGTATCGTGATAGAAGTCAGACCTGACGCTGCACCAAAAATGGCGAAGAATTTCAGTGTACTCGCAACTGGCGAGATCGGCGTGGGCTACAAGGGTTGTACAATTTTCCAATGTTGGGAGGGCGAATCCGTGATTACCGGTGATTTTGAGCTTAACAACGGTCGAGGAGGTAGGAGCATATTCGAGGACGGTTACTTTATGCCGGACGATACCAAGTTTCCTGCGGTAAGGGGCGCGGTCGGGATGCGAAGAACGCAGAAACGACACGACAACCTCGGCATGGTGGGCTCCCAATTTCGTATAATATTGCAGGAGATGCGCGGGTTTACGGGAATTTTTGGGCACGTTGTCGAGGGACTGGAGCTAGTCGAAAAGATATCGACTTTCGGCGACCAAACCGGCAAGCCTACTAAGAATATTCTAATAACGAAATGCGGTAAATTGTAACGACAACGCAATCGCAATTAGTACCGATGGGTAACGTGTACCCATGTATACCTTATGTTTTCCCGTTCTAGATAACTGAAGAATTCGCGACGGTATCCCTTGACAGAATCGGCCGGGAATGGGGCGCATACGTAGTGGGAATTATATCGCATATAAATAATATCCAACGGAGTGATATTATATCGAAACTATGCCGGGGGACACCGTCGTGATATAGCTCCGTACATTGCGATGTTCCGTAAGACATACAACTTAATTAACTATTAACAATAGAATTCTAAAGATGTTGAATCTATTTTTAAACGTGGACGCATGAAAGAAGAAGGAAGAAATAAAGATCCATATTTTGCTATTAATCGGGAATCATGAAGATTCTGTATCTACAATAACGACGATGATCGACACATACGTACCTCAAGATCGATCGTGATATCGATACGACTTCTAGCTGTACGATATTTGTTTTAGAAAAAGGTTCGACGTTTATTTTGGCTATCAGCGTATTGCTACGTATAGTTGATAGAGCGTGTCACACGCCGGGATTAAAAAGTGCCGCGGCAACAGTGACGCCCTGCGGGCGCTGCTAATGTCTTAGGACGTAGATAGTGAAACGCGTAGACGGGGGATAAGTACGGAAAGCGGGGCAACTATGTATGTGTAAACACATACATCTATGTATTTGTAAAAAAAACCACGTACAGGCGAAATATCTTTCGTTTTCAAACGTCACTGAAACGCGCGACTTTGTAAAGTCAAAAAATCGTGATTCCATATACGCAGGTCGTTTAAAACCATAATCGAATGGTATATAAGTGCGTAGGGGAGCAATTGCACTTTGTCTAATCAACGATCGCGTATCGTTTCGTTCCAGAGATGGGAAAAAGGAGCCAAAAGGGAAGAGTAATTAAGCGTGCATCGAATCGCCGAACAGAAAAAAAAACAAATAAAAGAAATGGAAAAAAAAAAGAAAACAGAAATATACACACATACAATACACATGCGAATACTGTCGAAAGGCTTGAAGAGGCTGCTCCCTTTTTGCTCTTTACTGAATAGTAAAGCCGTCGTAAATTAACTGTATTTAAGATTAGATCTCAACATGCAAATGTATGCAAGGCCTAACTACTATTATGTAGATCATAAGCCTCGTCGTCGTCTGATCAGTAATGAAAGGAGCGGATGTATGTTAAACAAACCATTCCTCGATGCTGTATATCAAAGTACTACGATAATGTAATGAGTTATATTACTTGTCTAAATCCTCGTAAAACCCATCGTTATGTATCATACTATCGTGTGCGCGTATGCGAGAAACGCGTTTCACACGTACGTAAATCGTCGATGCGTACAGGCAAGTCGTGCTAACGCGTATTGCAGGATAATTGCACCCCCTCGGAGTCGCGGATGTCTTTTTCGAAGAAAGCCTCATTCGATGTTGAAATTGAAAGTTTTAACACTTGTTAATTAGCTAATAGTGCGTCCTGTAATGAAAGTGCATTGCACCACGACGAGTATAAGAATCGCCGTTAGAATAAAACGTGTTATACATACGACGATCGGGAACGGTAGACGTGCTCGAATAAATTTCTCTCGTTTTGGTCGTGAGGATATATGCGTATAAACGTTCTTGGTCTCTCGATTTAAAAAATTCTCGATAGTAGGTAAGCATACAATCGCATTTACCGAAGCGAGCGAACCTACAAGCCCACCTGTATACACACAAAATACCGAACGCGCGCGTATGTATATATATACATAGATACATGTATATATGTATGTATGTATATACTACATATATTTTTATGAACGTGATGAAGTAACAACGCATAGCTTGTAATATCGATTCGAACAACCGACAGTTTACCTTGCCCCTCGCGTTCGAATTAAACGATTGAGCGGTTGTAACACTCGGATAACTTCTTTCCTCGCCCTTTTCTATTATCCCTTTATTTCTCCTTTTTTTCTTTTACTTTCCACACTCATTCTTTATTGTTTAATCGCTCACATTCACCTTTGTTTTAAGGCAGAATAATCCACAAATTAGAGAAATCAAAACCGTTTTGTTTACTGCCTACGACGATATTTTCTTTGTAGGAACCTCGCTTGAACAATTTTATTATTTCATTGTACATGTACAATACGAAAGTCGTTACCCAAACTAAATGTACTTTTAATCAATCAATTTTGAGTTATAAACTATCTTCCCTTGCACCCGTGAATACTTTAATGTGTACCCTTACCTTCTCTTATCATAAAAAAAATGCTTTGTGAAAATCGTTGTATGTTCTTTGATTCTATGTTATAAAGCAAAGCGTAACGCGTTCACGATGCAGTTTAGAAATAAACTGCGCACATTGCCGAAGATAAAGAAATATATTTTAAAAAATCGATGCGTTTTAAAGGTACTCACCTTATAGAAGACATCTGGAACATATTGCTTATCAGTTGATTCGATTACGTAGCCCAATTCAGGTGCATCTTTTGTAGGAACCAAACAACCATCGCGGACCAATGCCATACATTGATTGGATACCTGATAACCTTCCATGTGAACCTGATTTTTATTATCACCTAGAGATCGAAAAAATATTGCTTATCAAAGAAAACATCTAAATGTATTTTTTTTAACTATGATTTAATACGTCAAGATTTTTACCTGTGACGCAGACCGTAACAAACTTCGAGCCAAAATAATCATTGGGTGAAAAACGGCAAGGATTTGGAAATTGATTTTGGAAATATCCAGCCATAATGCATTCTTGTGCAGATAAGAAGTGACTTTCTATATTTCGCACATGTTTTACCTGTATGGATAAAACTGATAGCATTAATTACAAGTATAACATTGCTTTGTGAGTGAAGCAAAGCCTTGGATTGATTGAAATGAATTTACCGTTCCTTTCTTAATATCGTCCGCTATAAGGTCGGTAAAAATCCATCCAACTCTTCGTAAGTTAAGAGATTGAGCCAATTCGTCAACCAACGTTTCTCTTTCATCTAGCAGTAGTCTAATTGTGTCTTTTGTACTTTCCTGAACAAAACAAATTAATTCATTGGAGTTATGAATGAATAGACCTTCTAGTCAAGGAAACTTTTCTTGAACTTACTTGTGGCGGTTCATATATTGCTGCGACTACAGCTCTGATTCCTAATGGTACATCTGAGTGTATTTCGTATCTTCCATATAAATATCCGATACGCTGATGACCAGTATTACGCCAGTAATTAAGAAAACGTTCTACTAAACTGGCATTCTCAAACATAACATTATCCACATGTCGATAAGTTTGACGATTTAAAGTAATGGAATTAGGTTGGCACTTGCTACAAATACCTCGTGGCCAAGGTGGGTGATCCTTGCAACCAGTCTTTATACGGCAGCTTATATCTTCTAATTGTATAAATTTGCCCCTACAAATAGTAATAAAATGCATCTAATTGCTTCAAAACAATTAAATATTTTTCATACCTATCGACTCCAGCAGTAAGCTTCCTGAGATGTGAATGGAAGGATAGATGCTTAATGTTCTGTTGCTTCAAGTAAACTTCATCGAAAGGTTCCAAAGGAGAGCAATGGACGCAGCAACCATTTGCACCATGTCGGCAACTGTTAAAATGTAAAATTCCCCTCTGTACATTTCCATGCAACATAAACATGTTTACATTTTACTTACAGCTTTTCATCACGTTTTCGCTGTATTTTTCCATTGATCTTCCATAATTGTTCATCTACTTCATCTTCTACCACATTTGGCGCAGTACGGGAAGTACGATTTGTACTTATTACACCCTCCATTGGTCCTGATTCTATAGGTTTTTACACAACAGTAGCAATAGAATATAAAATAAAACATACATTACTAAATTTATATTGCACATTACCATGGTTTATTTTTCTCACCTAAAGAAGTATTATTTGAAGCACCGCTAGTAGAGGGAATACTCCAAAGTTGTGCACCATTAAGTGGAATAAGATATAGCATGTCGCCATGAGATAGACCACTCCCAGATACCGTTCTGCTTCTAGTAGATATAAGTTCATCTTTGTGATTTCGTTCCTTGTATAGACCAAATCCAAAACTATTTAGCTCAAAAGCATCGAATACCTAAATATAATAAAATGCAATCAACATGTGCTACATTTAAAATATCTCGGTGTAAATGGTATTGTAAATAGTATAGAACCTTTTCAAAAAGTTGAGAAATTGTATCAGAAGGATTCACATCTATACGTTTTGTTCCCTCTGATGACTGCACACGCAAAGTCTATAATGAAAAGATGATTTTGTTAATATTGATATTAAAAATTCCTGCATAATAATAATATTGGAATAATAACATTATAGGTAAAGGTTGAGAGTTAATGTATATATAACTATGTTACACATGTTAATCTACAAAAATCATATTTGTTGTCATACTGCAGAAAACATTGAACTTAATATTATATATACATTTAAAATACATTTCATACAAAAATTAGTATATGTAGATATAAATGATAAAAGAGAATATATACATTGGCATCTTTACATAAATTGGGTTACATAAATAAAACTTCGCATAATACATAAATAATTAAAATATTATTAGGACATAATTATAAATATCCATCGTTAGTACGGTGAAAAATATATAGCTGACAAAATTTATTATCGTGAAACGTTTTCATTTATTAATATTAAGACTTTCATAAAAAATCCAAAAAGTCATGCATGACCTTACACCCAAGAGGGTCTGAGTCTGGTAATTTTTAGTATGTTACATCAATGCCACCGCGTGGAATACGATAGTTTATTGAACCCGAAAATATTAGGGCCTCTTCCGTAGAAAGCACCATTCGAACCTACGCGTATAAGATTCCTAATATTTTCGAATTATGTCAATCTCATCATAGTAGTTGACTTACGATTTGCCTGGATTTTGACATTTCGCCGGTCTCGATGAAGCATCAGCTGTTCAGCCCGCTGTTTCGCTTGCGTGTTCAACGCGATGCTGTCAAATTCCCTAGTGAGACGCAAGAAAATTGTTGAGTCAACGTCTGGTACCCTAACCTCTTCTCTCAGCTGAATGACTATTGCTACAATTTTGGGAAGTTCGACGTCCTCTGTTTTACTCTCTTTCTCTCGTTATTCACGGTCGACCTCGTCAACGTGCGTCTCGTATCGGTCGAACAACTTGTCTTCTCACATCAACGAACGGCTCCCGCTATTGCCACATTACCGCACAACAAACGTTGGATCAAAACCTCACCGACCGGATATTATTCTGCCACTATAAGTTGTAACTTAGTGGCGTCGCAACTGACCAATACGAGTGGGTAAGTATGAGTGTATCGCTGAAAACTTCTCAGTTACTTCTCGTGGCCGTGACCGCTGCTTGTGTATACCTGCCTGTTTGTCTCTCTGGCCGTGTATATTTCCACCGTGAGTAGTGAGAATGCCAGTTACTATTTCTCGATCGACGCTAAGGCGGTTTTGGCAGATCGCTCCACCGGAGTTTACTGTTTTGCCGAGTAATCGGGTAGGGGCCCCGTGTACGTATGCAACCGGTGGTGCAACTGGGTAAAAACGGACATCCGCCTTGTGGTCTTTCGAAATGGGTTTACGTTGGCCGCGCGACCGTACTGATAAATACCCAAATACGCTGACTCCCAACACTGGCCCTCTTGCGTTTATTTTACAACTCTCTTGCCAGAGTGCAATTTCTTTCTGGTCTCGATGTGTAGTTGACAATCATTTGTGCGATACACCGTTAGTCGTTAAAAAGGTAAAGTCGCTATTCTTTTTGATTGGAAGAAAGTGAATGACAGCTGAATTTTGAGAAAAGAGACAGGGATTGTTGAACTGATCATGAATTAGTTCGCGTTCACGGCCACGGTGGAGATGGTTGCCAATTACTTGGTGACTGGGTTTAATTAGAAGAAGCACACATTCTTTTGAATACAAGCTTATTGAAACAGTATTTTTAGATCAACCATGAAATATACATATTTTTTCGACACATTAAGAATTTGCCGATATTATTCGAATAGTAATTGGATACATAAATGTATATTACACAATCATTCTTAATGCATGGCATCCGACTTTTTGTCAATCTCATATGCTATTAAGAAATGCAGAATTCAAATTACATTGTCAATTGTTAAGACTTGAAATCACAGTATTGTCACGTACAAAAATTTAACTTTATACAATATATCGATTTGTAGCACTTCTGACATTCTTTAGCAAAAGAAAGTTCTATTATATAGATAAATTAACAGTACGTTTATTGGAAGATATAACTAATTCTTACTTATTCGTATCTTACGGTAGTAGAGAGTGCAAATATAAAACATTACAAAATCGTAATTGGTAATTGAACAAGTCTATAATTGTAGTAAGACAGACAAGTTTCATAACAACATCATTGAACAAGTGATAAGTCATTAAAAAAGATTCGCCATCCTATCGAGCGTATATAAAAACGTTGCTCGTTTAAACGCATCGATCGATTCGGCGTGGTAAAAGTTTATTGAATCCTTGAAAATTCGAGTTTGGCGTGTTGCAGGAATTAACCTCAGTCACGAGGACATGGCAGAAATCGATTTTGTGTTATGTATTAGGACATGCATCAGGGAGCAAATTTTCGGAGAGTGATCATTTTCATAAGAATGGTGATCGGTGGTCTCATCTTTTTTGCACGTAAATGTACCGTGCCATTGGTGGTAGCGAGTAGCGCGCTACCTCCGCGCGATGACCCTCTTACCTCTTTACCGTTCTTCCTGCCAAGAACGACTACCGCGCTGTGTCTCCACACGGGTCCACGACTCCGACGAGGATTTCGGTGCGATCAGTTGCATTTGCTATTCAGTAGCCATCTAGCGAGTAGCGTACGGCTCACCTTTGTGCGTGTACGCACACCAGAGCTCCTGTACAACGCACGGTGCGGTCTCTTTCTGGCGATAACGTTAACCCATTTACCCGCCACCCCTTCCGTTTCCTCCTTGTCCATGCCTTCCATCCTTTCGTATATCCACCCATCCTTATCCACGGCTGTATCTCGACGATCGATCCACCTGTTAGCCGGGCTCCGTCAATGAAAGTAGGAAGGTAGGTCGTTCACGAAGGATCTACCTTCGTTTGTTTATATACCTGCCACGGGTTCATCCCCGGTTTTTCAGTTTGTTTGCACGAAGATACCCTGCAATACTCTTATTTTATTCCTAAGCGAATCCCTTTCATGATCGCATCTCGCGTATGAAGAAATTCCTTTCCGTTCAACGGCCTTGTATTATCGTTTGAGTGCCATATCTACATACGTACTAGCTTTGTACGGATTTAGATTATTGTAGGGCTGTACTGTATTGGATCATGTATTGTGAGGTTCATGTTCGGGGGCGATTGATGCGTAGCAACACACGCTCTCCCGCGATTGCATATATGTATATAGTTACGTACACGTTGCTGAATCATTCTCGGCTGGGCTATTATGTACAGAATTCATAGCGTTTAGATCACGTTCATCGTTCGTAACCGAACTGTGGGCATCGAGCGCGATAAGCGCAGCGTTAGTCGTAACGGTGGCTGCAAGGAGTACAGAATACCATTTCGAATCGATACGTTACAAGTGGTATATATCCGCTGACGATCGGGCATAGCCATAGCATTGTTTGGATACTGACGACGTTTCGAAAGACGCGATTGATATCGCCACCAGTCGTTTGCAAGAAATTCGTTCGTTTTCATATTCTCGAGTCGCATTTTTTCGACGATATTTAGGAGATAACCGAGGCAGCGCATAGTACCGCGGGCCAGTGAATGTATTTACGTCCACTCGTTGTTAAATCCGTCAGAATTCAACGACAAGAGCTACGCTGCGCAGTCTTCTAGTCAAAAGATGTTCATTGTATTCTCATGCTCCGTATCTTGAGTACCATCATTCGAAATTAAATATAATCTCAAATATTCGACAAAAGGAGGACTATAATTTGCGTAATTCCTCAACAATTTGTGGTGTTGTTCGAAAAATGTGTGTAAATGCAATTTTTGGATTAAACAATTATTAAAGGCTAAACTCCTTGATGTATTGGAAATTCGGTACATTCGTTAAATTGACTATTTTTAGAGAATGGCTTCTGATTTGTGTTTTGTATTAATACGAATGATTTAATGCATGCACAGGTAGTCATCATGGAGAACACGGAAGGTGCGAGGACGACAGTCGAACTGTACATCTATGATCTCACAAAGGGAATGGCGGCATTGATGTCCAAAACGTTAATTGGTAAGCTCTGCCGCCAAGCATGATTATATTCAAGCTCGTACTTACGATCTTGCGCTTTACGTTTTACGAGAAATAATAAGCTATTAAATTTGTCAACTCGTACATACTGCATCGAAAGCCTTGTACTGCACATTCGGGATACGTTATTTAAAGACACGTATGCTACACCTTTGTTTGTTATATAGTACGACCTAAACAGCAACAACAAGATATTTTTAAGTCATAAATAGCATGAATCGCGATTCTAAAATAGTACGTTTTGAAAAATGTTTTGGGCTTCTATTTACCTCTTCTACAATTGCGAAAAAAAAATCAAAATGCCAATATCGTTGCCCGAATTCACGATAATCATGTATACATCGTAATTGAATTTAGAGATTTTATTTTATAAAATATAACACACCTGATGTGTGTTATACAATTTAAGACTTAAAGGGCCAGGAGCCAAACCGATACATGTCTCGTTTTCGACCTTGCAAGATACATTCGAATAAATCAGGTTTACGTTCAAGCTAGGTGCGCATCATACATTTCCTTTGTATATGCAGTGCATCGAAGTGCTATTAGCGGTAAAATTATACACCTTTTTTGATTATATTAGATTGACAACTATAATTTTCTTAGACTTTTTCCTGCTACTTCTTCGATTAAATATTCCAGGATTCAGTTTATATTTTATTTACGCTTTATAATATATAGCGAACACTCAGAGCGATTTCTTAAAAGCGTATACCTGATATACAGAAATAGAGAAGAAGCTATCAGACTTTATTTGTTTTACATGTGCAATCATTGCAAAGCATCAATAATAAAAAATATAATGTCGAGTATGGCTCTGATGGCAAAGGTTTGACCTTTTGCAACGACATGCTTGTAACAAAAATGTCCTGCTTACAGAAAAAGTGTTTTGCTGTCGATGATTAGACTTACGATGCACAACTGAGTTTTTTATTCTCTTCTACCAAGCAACATGCACGTGCTGGTTATACCTGAGTCTCCGTTTACCGAGGCCATTCACATTATTTTTCATTTATTTGTTCAATTTTTGACTCTGATTTCTAAGCTCGTAAGAGCTATTATTTTCAAATGAATTTTGAATTAACGTAAATATAATATAATCTATAGAAATAAAATATAAAATATAAATATATAAATACATAACATAATATCGTACGCAAAAAGTTATGCAGAGGTTATGGTTGAGATTTAAAATCGATTCATCCACGTGGAAGTTCGAAGTTTTACTCGACACATCACCATAGCTTCCGCATACATTATTCCAGAGCGTGTATATACGCCCCTTGCACCTGAGCCGGTGTTGTTCTACCACGTGTCCGTGATTTATTGCTGCTACGTCGTATGTATATGAGAGCCTCGTCATCGCTCTTCTCGTCCCGAAGGATGAACGAACGTCTTTACGGAGCATGTAGTTGCCAAATTGTGCGACGATCTTGGATCGAACTGGTTTAATTATAAACAAGCGCAAAAAACTGATGGAACTTAAGACCAGAACGAGTTATCTTCGATGCAATCTCTGCACTGTATTTTGCATTTAACATCCAGGGATAATTTGTACACAATATCGAAGCTATTAATTTAGAATTTATTTATTGGAAATTTAATGCTTACATTAGCTACACTGAAAAGACGAAAACTAACGCAAAAGTAATGGATATCTCTGTTCATTGCACAAGTAGTTTAAAGTAGCATTAGTACTAAAAAGTTCAAGATATGGTGAGCACGAACAAAGGAGAATATATGAACGTGCACAACATGCCTGGTAATAATTTCAAAAGTTGCGAGTATAATACAACGCGGAAGTAAAGTTCGTGGGCTAAGCTAATTCGAACAAAATTCCACGCAAACGGCGTAAGATACGACACATACGCGGTTCCACGAGGCGTTTACGTCACGTAGCCAAGGTTCGTTCGCCGAGCTTGCAGGTCTATTTTCGCAAGCATTGCTTGTAATTACTCGCGAACATGGTATTTCGTATAGGGCGCGATTTTACTCGAATACTAGAAAACCGGGCTTATACAAACAGGTTGCCATTTATACTAAATGCATGTACGTAAGAACGTATGCAAATATATATATAAATATATATATATATATATATGTATAAAACATGCATAAAACAACTCGGTCCTGATTATTTCACGTGTCTAAATAGTACATTATTTTATATGAAAGATGTTGTCTCAAGTGGATGGTGAAATATCCGCATAAAATTCAAGCTACACCGAGGTTTATGCGTGTTTATGTACGTCTTTTCCCTTTTTGCCTGTTATACATTCTCAGGCGACTTCCTCTTAGCTGCTTTAATTTCACTTTCCGTCACGTCCATTCGTCGTAGAATAAATATACACTCAGGGACCCTGTGTAGCTCTGGATGTAGTTTCTGTCGGCTTGGTCAGCCGTAGTAGCTATTTCGCGCGGTTATTTCTCTGCCGTGACTCTTTGCCCGACCCAGAAGTTTGTTCGCAATAAGAAAATCGCGAACTCTTATGCGAGAATGTACTTAGCTATTCCCGCTGTACAAAACTAGGTCGAAGAGCGTTAAGTTAAAATAGAACTTCAAAGTGAACGTAATAATTATCTTCTACGCCCATTTTCACCCTTTAGCTTTACGGTGCGTGGATAACAATGTTACTCTTCCCCCATGAATTAAAATGTTTCAAAAGTAAAATTATAATCATAAATTTGTTACGTTGTTCACTCACGAGGAATGCAGAATAATGTCGTGGATGGTCTATTTTCTATGCGAAGCGTAATTTTACTTTCCTTTTTATTACCGCTACTATTTTAGAGGCTCTGACTAAAGATGTCCCGGGACGGTTCACGATTTATTCGGGACAGGTTGTGTAGTATTTTACGGATCAACGAGCGGATAAATTTGCACGATAAGGACAAAACGTGATGCATATTATAAACTTGTTCGAAAATCTTTCTATATGTGAACATAAGTGAGGCTGAGCTTCTTCCTCGATTATTTGCTTGGATTTATGAACATATATGGATCCATTGTATTTTACCAACAAATTAATTTGACCGTGGAATTCATTTTTTCCAGCTCTAATCATCATTAAATGTTTCATTTCAGGCCGTCACATAGATGGTATATGGCATACGGCAATCGTCGCCTATGGCAGAGAATATTTCTTTGGACCAGCTGGTATACAAAGAATCAGACCGGTAAGTTCCTTTAATTGGAATGTTCTTTAATTCACAAGCTAATGCCATCGTTATATGCACTTTACGGGTTTAAAATTTACGTAGGCATTATACGAGGCGAACAAAAAAGATTATCGTGAAAAATCGCATATTGCCGTTCCGGGAAAAAGTAATTATCGAAGTACAGTTAAATAAATTCGTATCCCATTCGACATTAGGGCTAAGAAGGTGCATCCCTGCAGACGAAATGGTGACCAGTCGGAAGGTCTAATCGTAGTAGCGAGTCGCTCTGGCCATACGATACGCTTGACACAAGCGGGTACTAAATTTGGTCCGGTTGAATCTAAAAATAACCCCTTGCCTTGCTTCACTCTCTCCTCTCTCTTTCTCATGACTCTCTCCCGCCCTATACTACACCGTCCAGATTCTACGGAGGCGAAAGCTATCGGTAAGTCCGTCCGTACGTACGTATCCGCATCTACTCCTCAATCGCACCTACGAACATCTCCATCCGGTGTAATACGGGGAAAAAAGGTCCGATGAGTAGCCGTACAACCAAGTAATTAAACATGGGTAATTATTGCGACGAGCGCGTAAAAGTATCTATATTTTCGCGCTTTTTCAACTTTTACAATCTCATCCGGATAATCGGCGTTTCTCATATTTATCTCGCCAGACTCAAGAATGCTATATAAAACTAAGATAATTTAGGTTGCAATTATAAATATAACGCGATAAGACCAATGAAAGGTTGGAACGTAATTGACCGAAGAACATAGAAAATCCAGACTTTATAGCATCTTCCGGAAGGAAGTACAATTTCTCCTTAGACACATTGTTGTCGTCGCTAAGGCATTTTTTCCATTGGTGATTTGGCAGTTGTCCACATTCCTTACGATGCTTTTCAATATTGTTGGTATTGATGATACCGTTAGACAATCAGCTGACAAGTGCTGTCCAGCGTACACAAGCCGAAACACCATCGAGGAAACGGGGAGCTATGCAAAATTAGGCGTGAATCAAGAGCACGCGCGGTACCACGCGTATTTCGAATCGGTCCCGTGTATCTTAACTTTTGCCCCACCAGCAGCGTGGCGACGAAACGTGCTAAGTAGCGTCGCCAGTTCGTGAACGGTTCGTAATAAAGACGAATTCGCGGAGTGAGAGACGGGGATCATTTTAGGATCAGACGACCTTACGCCTAATTTATCCCTCCCTACTTCGCCAACCCGAGGTGTGCATCTTTTCGCGTAATTAAAACAATAACGGCTCCGGGGAGAAGACGTGTCATCAAATCTCACATCTACGAGGCGCGAAATACGCTTCTTTACAGTGCCGCAGTTATTTTTACGCTACCCTGGAACGATTCTAAAATTTAGATTTTGTTGGCAGTAGTAGAACAAGGAGTAGTAAAACATTTTAAACGACATGTGTCCAAATTTGTTTTCTTTTTTCTTTATTTCGCAAAATATAGGAGATTTAGATTTCTGGGTTCAATGGGTGATTCCAGATTTGCTTTAATATGCCATTTGTCACTACGGTTCTTCCTGCATCCTTCTTTTCTTTCTGGAAGAGGTCGTGAGTCTGACGTGCACTGCAGCCGGTTATTTTAGGCGATTCTCGTAGAGAAGCACGAGTTTGTCGTAGTTCTAAAATTACTGTGCGCACTAATGCTAGAGGGGGCGGGAACTTTCGTGGATAGAACTTGTAGGTAGCAGCTGCGGAGAAATTGACATTGACGCATCTACGAACGGCCGGTTTCCTTCGCAGATATATCGGAATAGTTGCACTCTTGTTTCAGGGCAGGACAGAATTGCGCGAACCCTTGAAAGTAGAAAGAATTGGTGAAACTTATCTGCCGTATTCGGTTTTCCTCGAGTATATTAACGGTCTGGGAACTTCGACGTTTGCGTGAGTACCTACATCATACGAATTAAAGCCACATAAATCAATTGATCTCCGCCTTTTTTTCTTTACAACTAAACTTTGCTGGATCGTCGAATAAATCGACGCTTCATAGAAAACAAATAATTTTTTCGATGTATAACATTCGGACGTATTCTAGTCCGGGTACGTACAATTTGTTCAAACACAATTGCAATTACTTTACCGAGGAGGTAAGCAATTTTCTGGTCGGCAAGGGCATTCCAAAATATATTCTCGACCTGCCGGAAGAGATACTTCAAACGTGAGTTTTGTAATAATTCCTTTTTCAAAACTATCATCAAAGCAAATCCGATTAATAATGACATGCGAATTTTCGATGTGTGCGCCACTTTGATCTTATTCAGTTCTATCGGACAATCCCTTGGACCGTTGATAGAGGCGTTGAGTAATAGTGCGAGTGTCGGGTTCGCGGTTCATCAAAGATTTCTCGAACCGAGGATCGAGAGGGAGGCGTCGCCTGAATTTCAACTTTTGAATACTGCTATCGAAGAGGCGAGGTACTTACAGAAGTTATTGCTCAATATGTTCGTACTCTAATGGTTGATCATCTCCGCTGAATGGTTCCCGATAGATTAAACTCGATCGCTCTCGAGGAAAGGAGAAACGTGATCAACGAAAAGCTTGCCAAAAAGGATCGAAAGAAGAAGAAGAAGAAGAAGGAAAAAAAAGATAGGGGAACCAAAGACAGTGTTGGAAGTGACACCAATAGTACCGGACCGAGTAATTGCGCGGATATGGCGGAGAGTGAGAGTATGTTTTGATCGAATCATGTGGAATGAGATAAAAGTGTTTCGTTCGGTAAGAGTACATTTTTAGTTATGTAACTTTTACGCTTAGGCGCAGTAAACGAGGTGCAGGCGACGAATGGAGATGCGGTGGTGGAGATGCTTCCTTCCGACAGGATGATGCAGATGGAAGAAGAGGAAAAGCGAGAGTTGGAGGAGAAAAAACGTCGGCGGGATCCGCCGATAGTGTTTAAAGACACGGTGGACATAAAGGAGGAATACGGTGCCCTGGTCAACTTATTGCAAGGGAAACTGAACGACGATGAAGGAACGTGTCTGCAGGAACTTCGACAGTACGTCCTGGAAAATGAAGGATCCTGGGCTCTTGGTGATAATTTTCTGAATTTTGTCGGTGAGCATCGGCGAAAGCCTTACGAATGTAGCAAAATTTTAACTAGGTCATGTAATCCGTACATTTCCGTTAATTCAGGACGTATTCTGTATGATAAATCTCTGCCGAGTGACGCAAGAGTTAAACTCTTGAATGTGCTTTCGGTTGCCGCATTGAAAGACGACGTGATACTCTTGTTGCATCAAGACAGGAGGGAACACATTATTATGAACTATGCCTTCGATATCGATCGTCACCCCCAAGACGAACAGCTTCCGCTCGCACAGTTTGTAAGTAGAAAGTATTGTAGAGAGCTTAACATTTAGGATCGTTTTTCACCCAACATTATCCTTATACTATTATCGTTTATAGCTGGCGAACATGTTCGAGAATTTGAGTAGTTCGGAATGGCTACTGTACATATCCGAGTGGCAGCATCAAAATCAGAGCATTAGCAACATAAGAGTAACCACGAAAGTTGCCGTTCATTCTTTGCTTTCAAATTCTGCTGATCTACAAACCCGTGGCGCAGCTATTATTCACAATCTTGCCTGCAAGGAGGTAAAAACTGTGGTCTGTATCTTTCCCGTCCAATTAACCGTCTCACTTATCTAGCTGATTTTTGTTTTTGTTTGTATTCACCTTGTGCTGTTACTTGATCCAAAAGGACCTAGACATGGGGGTAATTCTCACCATATTTATTTACGATAAATGTAAAGGCTAATTTGATGCAAAAAGCACTTAAATTTTCTTATTACTTTCGTTCCCTTCGAACGACAACTTCATTAGCGCGATGCGATTTAACAAACGCTTGCTGTACCTTAAGAAGGCGAAACAAAATAAAAGAGACGCTTATGCTCTTCCATTAAGATGAAGTGCTGCCTTTATTGATAAGAATCGACTATAAATCTATGTAGACGTAAGTCAACGCTGGCGTTCCGCTGTCAAAATCTGGTAACTTGCGTCGCGAACGAGCAATGAGATTTTCTTACGCACGTCCTTATTATTAACCATGATTTAGACGGCATATAAATTTGTTCTTTGCTCGTTTGTATTTGCATATATACGCTGTAGAACGGTGTTAGAAAATAACGGATACGCTTCCAGAGATCGGGTACTGTTTTTTCAGAAAATGAACAAAAGCAAAAATCTTCGGCGACTATTACCGAAAGGCAGCATTTCTAAGGTACCTGTCCAAACGTTTATAATTTAACAGTTGCGTCTCGGTAAGTCGCCCATAATTATAATCGATGTCCATTTTGAGCGCGAGCGAATGATGTTTTCACGTACGCGCGCGACGCGATTTTATTGTTTTTCTTTCTTTACTGATACTAATTTTGGCACAATGGTTCGGGCATTACGCTTAATATCGATTAAATATTATGCGGCCGAATTATTTTGCCAATTTTGGCTCATTAACGACCCGATACAACGAAGTCAATACAAATAACTCCAGCGGCTATGTTTGCACAGGTGTGAGATCAGCCAACGTGCTGACTATATTCTAAATATGCCAACTGTGTACGACTTCGTAGGTGTTCGATGACGTCGCCGTAGAGCTGACGATGGCGTTGCTACAATATTTTAACGGCAGCCCGGCGGAAGAACAACTGTACGCTTGTATGAAATCACTAGCGCGATTCACGCAGATCAGCGGACAGGATGTGCCGCAGCTAATACAAATGATTGGCCCGGAACCAAATAAGTTCAGGGGTACGTCCCAGAGGATCGACGAGCAAATCGATCAGGTCAATAAGAAATTAGGATAATGTGAATGTCGCTATGTGGTTAAATCTTAAAATCTATCGATTCCAAGAACAATCATAATCGGATGCATCTATCTTGTGTAATAAATAAATTTTTTCATAGCGACTTTATTGGCGACAGATCACGTACTCTGTATTATTATTACATAATATTTTATTATAATTATTACTATTATTCGTATTGTTATTATTATCGTAGATTATTGTTGCTGATTAATACAATTAATATTATTTCTATTATAATAATGTTACCATTATTGAAGCTTGCGCTTGTGTGTCGTTGTTGTTCGTTCCCCTTTAGCGCTTATATTCCGAGACACGCGCCTATTCGGACTGGGAAACGGGAGAAATCGAGAAACACGGCATATAAAGCAGACACGACATATGGCGGTGATGCAGAAAGCACCATTAATGCGTGTAAAGGTTGTTCCACCGCAATAACGCGATCATAAAATTATACTACAAAATTTGTTGTGGAACACCCAATATGGTATTGCTAAACTCCAGTATCGTGGCAAGCAGCAGCCGATAAATATCGCCAGGGCGTGACGCTGGTCGTACTATAAACAGTGCTTCAACGACAACAGCTTTATCCACGCGACGAGGTTTGTTGCGAGGAAACGCAATAAAGTGTTGGCATCGAGTCGCATTTTCCCCGATTCTCAGCGTTTTCCACGTCGTGCTTTCCAGCTGGCGTTGGCACGTGTGAGAATACGACACGGTTTACCTGGCACTCATCGTTGCGTGTCAGCTGTAAACTCTATTGTGAAACGTAGAGGAAGACCACCGTGTCGTGACTCGCAATTCGGCGTGGGCGGGTTATGACGATCCAAGGTTTTCCGCATGTTTCGCAGATAATTATCAAAGTGTCAACAAAATGTGTTCCAGATGAATGCGCATTGATCACGATATAATCGTTAACGGCGCCCACCGTTTGCTCTCAGCTTTGAGGATAAACATGTGGAATGATAACGATTCGGAAAGCATCGAACGTGTGTGCTCGGTGGAATTGATACGGGAACCGCAAATGAAAGATATGGAGACACCCATCAACATTCACAGAGGACGGAACTCCTGCAATTTCGTATTTTGCTCCAACTCGTAGGATCGCGTGTCCGTATTCTCTTGTCAAAGATACAATTTATTTTTCTTTGACATGTACCGCCGTGTCTAATCGATTCGTAGTAATGTCTGTGTTGAAGAAAAATTCAACTTTGACTGAGGAGCATGCGTCGTATAACAGGGGAAAAAATGTTACGAAATTTTCTATCGATAAATATGTACCACTCATGCGGTGGTTGCCGAAGTATTCTCGATTGGATGCCGCCTCCGACTTCGTTGCCGGTATTAGTTTGGGTTTGACTATAATTCCGCAAAGTATAGCATATGCTGCGCTTGCCGGTTTGTCTGCACAGGTACATATTTTCTTTCCACATCAGTAATACGTGTGTATGTGTGTGGTGTGTGGTGTGGGGATACCAACGATTTACTCTGAATATTATTGTTATGACAACAATGTGTTTATGGAATACATGATAATGATCTTATGTGAGTAACGACATAAGCAAATGGTGTCAACATTTTAACAAAAAACACTTTCATTCGCTATTCTGACAGCTGTAATTTTCGTAGTATGGCCTCTACTCGTCTTTCCTCGGCGGTTTTTTGTACATTCTGTTCGGAACTATCAAAGAGGTATCCATTGGGCCGACATCTTTAATGGCACTTTTAACATTGGAATATACGAGGAACATGCCTGTGGATTTTGTCGTACTACTTTGTTTTATAGCTGGATGCGTAGAATTGATGATGGGATTGCTTAATTTAGGCTTGTATCGCTGACCCATTTTTTAAAATATAAATTTACTGTGATGATATTGAAGTTAAACATTTTTATAATAATAATTATTTATAGGATTCATGGTTGATTTTATATCAATACCGGTCACCACGGGCTTCACCGCGGGTACCTCCGTTATTATAATCATCTCGCAACTACAAGGTCTATTGGGATTGAAATACAAATCGCACAATATTCTGGATAACATTTTTAAGGCATTTCAAAATATTCAGAATGTTCGATTACCCGATTTCCTCCTCGGTCTTTGCAGTGTCGTCTTCCTTTTGTTATTTAGAGTATGGATTGCTATTTATCTTTTATTCATGTTTGATTTGCACATAATTCCGAGGGTGATCGATCAATTGTACATTTTTTACTCAGCTATATGCTCAGGAACCTTCTGAGAAATTCAATACGAATTTGAATTAAAGTATCACGCGCGAAAGTGAAAACTGATCCATAACTTTATAGTTAATTTGATAAATTTTTCGATCACCCTAACTAATACTTATTATTTCAGCTCTATGTTTATGGGAATTTTTACTTGTAGAAGCTAAAAGATATTGATTGTCCTTTCCTGAAAAACATTGGTCCAGATAACAAAGCAATCGTGAAGAAAATTCAGTGGTTTCTTTCCATTGGCCGAAATGCTATAATTATCCTGATAACATCCGTGATAGCTTTTCGCCTGGACTTAATTGGATCTGCACCATTTATTCTCTCAGGTTTTGTCGCCTCGATATTCCAATCGGCACTACAGTATTTGCTTAATCCATGATTTACATATCTCTCCCAAAGGAAAGGTTCATCCAGGTCTTCCCGCGATATCACTGCCACCATTCTCGAGTCATGTTGGGAATCAGACCTACACGTTTCTTGACATGTGTTCACATTTTGGATCTGGAATGCTAATATTGCCTCTCATAGCAGTATTGGCTAATGTTGCTATTGCTAAAGCATTTGGTAAATAAGATCCGTATACGTACAATCATTTTATGTTCCATTGCGATTGTTCCTTTGCATAAAGAAAATATTCACAAACTACATTTGAGAAACATCGTACAATCGTCAAGATTACATTTATGTTTGATTATATTTGTAACTGGGGATGTGTAGCCACTTAGTTTAGACAGTTATCAAAGTTGATTTTTAGCTACCGGAGACTCGGTGAATGCCTCTCAAGAAATGCTAACTCTTGGATTGTGCAACATGTTCGGTAGTTTAGTTTCTTCGATGCCGACCTGCGGTGCTTTTACTAGGAGCGCCGTGAGTAGTACTAGTGGTGTAAGAAGCCCCATGGCTGGCTTGTATTCTGGTAAGATCGAGAAACAAGATAGATATTGTTGCGGTGACATAGTGCATAAAAAGAGTTTCACGAAGAAGTTTTAAGTTCGAATTTCACTCATCAGAAATCAATTTAATTTTCACGTAATATCAGCAAAGTAAATTTATATATTTAAATTTTTTATATATATTTATATATATTTTATATATATTTAAATATATATATTTAAAGTAAACTTCAGTAAAGAGAGAAACGTAAAAATCATGTATTAAAACAATAGATCAAAGTATAAATGGCGTTATAACACAATGCAGAAAAGTGAATAAAACGTATGATTTGAATTCAAGTTCCACATCACTTTCGAGTAATTTTCCATGCGATGTGCGTACTATAAATATCATGACAAAACAACCATTTTAAAAAAGAAAATCTCATATGCAATGATCTTAGTAGCTAATATAAAAAATGAGACGTATAAGTAAACTGAAGCTTAATTGTGGTGGAAAATCTAAATTCCGCATAATTATATAAAAATGTTCTAGGAATAATGACATTATTGGCTTTAAGCTTCCTAACGCCGTATTTTTATTATATACCACGGGCTACGCTTGCAGCCGTACTCATAAGCGCAGTAATATTTATGATCGACTGGAAGACTATGATATTATTCTGGAAGGGATGCAGTTAGTATCACTAATATCCTTAAGTTATACATGTTCGTATATATAGGCAAAACTATACACATAATTTCGTATTTCAAAGAAAGGGACGCTGCCGCGGCATTAGTTACGTTTGTACTCTCCATAATCTGTAGCGTTGAGATTGGACTTCTTCTGGGTGCGACATTCAATCTTATTTTCTTCCTGCGCCCATCTGCCAGGCCGAACATCGAAATTATTCAATGTAAGGTAATAAAAACTGTGTATATTTGTATTAATATCTGCGATGATCCTGAGTTCTACAGCCAGAATGGATAACAACGTAGACTTTATCGTTAGAAATGATTTTTTAATTTTATAATATGTTAACATTGATAGACTCAGTCTGGGAAAAAGTATTTAATGATAAAACCCGATACTGGGCTTTACTATCCCGCGGTGGATTTTTTCTGTAATAAGTTACTTAAAGCAGCGTTAAATTGCGAAGATCGTACTATGCCATTGGTCGTTAACTGTGAGATATTCAGGGATATGGATTATACAGCAATCAAGGTAAAAATACGAAATTTACATGACTTTATGTGTAAGCTTTTGGTATGAAAGTATTGAATCGAATAAACATTTTTACAACGCAGGGTATGGAGACAGTGTCCAAGCAGTTAAATGCAGAGAGAAATAGACTGTGGTTTTTAAACATGCGTCCCAATATCGTTCGTACCATTGAAATATATTCCGATCAGACACACTTTCATTTTATCGAGAATAAAGAAGGAATATACAATATTTTTTATGGTATTTAACCACAGTGTGAAACATTCGTCTGTACTTGTATATTATACGATCTACGATCTGTATGTTTCTTATTTAAATTTATTTGTTGAAGATAACGTGACGACGGATACGGATGACGTGAAAGTGAAATTGATTTGTAAGCAGTCGATGGAGGAGGAGATTAACCATGAGAGATTGACAATAAACAATGATAATAATGGAAGACAATGCGGATCAAAGAAAATTTCTGGTGTTGACGATAATATTGAAGAGGTCACATTAATGCCATAATAATTGTTAGAAATAGTATAACAATGCAATGACATGTTTACTGCGATGTACATTAAATATTTGATCTCATCATGTACAGCCCAAATAAAAGCATACCAAATTGTTATCGCAGTAAATCCTATTCATTCATAACATCGATGCTGTAATCACCTTAGGTATAGGCTTAAAAAAGCATATGCCTACTAGAGGATTAGTCGATAAAGATACCATCATATAGAACTTTTTTCTTATCAAACTATACCAATGTGCCGCTAAAAGTGAGACGTTTAGACTGTAGCCACTAGATTAACATGAAGATCGTCCACATTTGTATTTCCTTCACACGTGCGATTCTATATCTTTTTTAAGCATTACGATTAAAGCAGTGCTGTTTATTCTATCTCCATTGGCGTAGCGCCAAGCAGCCATACCGAAATTAAGGTAGATATTATTTTATATCAGTATTCGTCTATTTCGGCGTAAAAATAGGTTATATTTTCAATAGCTGGATCTTATGTTAATACAGTTTGAATTAAAAATAGAAAAATATTAATATTAAATTTATTTTGTGGTTTTACTTATACATGTCTTACTTCAACGAAACTACATAACTCAGTAATATGAAAGCTAAGTTCGAGGTTAAAAGTACGGATGTGAAATCTTCTGAAATGACAGGAATTCACGAATCCGAAAGAAAACGGCTAAAGTCGTTGAAGGAAAAAAAACAGGCATTTAAAGCTAAAGAACAGCTTGTACGAGACGCATTAAGTAATTTGGTAAGTGTCAAACAATGTATTACACCCGCGGTATGATTCCTAAACCGCATATTTTTTGTATAGGACAACAAATCTAGAAACAATAAAATCGTATTCGACAATGACACTGATGAAGTTGAAGATCAGCACGTAATAAAGCAATCCGGAAAAAGCTTGTTTGATGATGATGAAGGTGAATATGACGCAAAATGGAATGATTTTACAATTAATGAAGATGTATGCAAAGTTATTCTTTATTTGTATGTTTTATGTCATCTTATTTTAAGTTCTCAAATATCTTTCTTCTATTGCATTTAGTTCCCTGATAAAAAATCAATATTGGGAAATGATGCACGGTTTGTTCTCGACAATCGCTTTACCGAGGAAGAGAGGATAACCACAGACGATAATGTAAAAAATCAGGATCTGTCTGATTTACAAAAAGAGAAGGAATGGCAGTTAAATATTTTGCAAAAAGTTCTAGGAACACCAGTTACACCAATAGCACATGAAAACAAGGAAGTAAAAGTTACAAAGTAAACACATTTGACAGAAACTTTAAATAATATTTTATTTATGATATATTTCACACATTTGTTGAATTTTTAGGAAGGGAATGATAAGATATGACCCTACTAAAAATGATCATCATGAGTATGAAATCATTGCCGATCAATCACAGTCATTAACAAAGAATGTGAAAAAAAAAAAGAAATTTGAATCTACGACAAACCGAGAGGAAGCCCCTGTTGTGCCTGTATCAACAGAAATATTTTTTTCTGTTTCGGATACATTAATAAAAAGTCTAAAAGAAAATAAAAAATTCAGCTTACTAGAGACTTATGGTAAAAAAAATATTGGTAATGACAGTAAGTAATTTTTTATGTTATGTATACATCATGATGGCATTATTATGTATATAATCAATTTATCAATTTTCGAAACAAAGACAGTTATGATATGTCTAAGATAGAATCAATCAAGCATGAAAAATTCAAATTCAAATTTGACACTGAAGACCTATTTCATTGTCATGCATCTGACAATGAAAATAAGAAAAATGAAGAATTTATAGAAAAATTAAAAGTAAAAAACGTGCGAGATAATGACGAACATACAAATGAAGTATTTGAAAGCACAGATTATTTCTTTTTTAGTAATAACGATGTACGTTTTCTAGGTATGTAAATTCAGCGACTGCTAAAAATGTCTGGATATTTTCCATAACACTTTTCTGAGTAAATATACATTCCGTTTCAGAGGCAACAAAGTTTTTCTCACGTAGTTCTGAAGTAAATAACGAGTTTAAAAATTTAAGACGTGAATTAAAACAAATAGTACGCACAAAAATTCGTAAAAACGTAAAACGAACACAGCCATGGGGAAGAAAAAGGAACGTAAAAAGATTATACTAAATAATCTTCATTCTGCGTTTCTTCAGATATCTATAAAAGTATAAATGTCGATAACAAATTGTATTAAGATAACTTTACAATTAAAGGTATCAAATTTTATATGATAACATGATAATAGTACAAAATATTTTTACATTTTGTATAGAAATAATAATTTGATATCTGTACCATTATATATAGTAGATTAGCCCTCTTACAAACAAATTTTTTCTATAAACATGTATATTATTTGTGATATTTTCATCTTTTCCTGATTGTTCAAATCCACCATAAGTAATCGTTATTGTTTCTATAAAAATAATTTTATACTTTCTCAGTTTTTGTGTTTATGAAACGCAATCTACTGCAGTAAAACAATTTTTTATGTTATTACAAGAGCATGACAACATGTTTTGTCTAAAAAAAACAGTTTACCGATTAGCTTCCGATGTACCAATTCATTTTTCATATAATTCTTTTATGCCATCCTACGATAGATTTTTTCAAGTAGCTTTATAAATAACTCGTGCGGAAGGCCGCGCGATATTTGCTGTATGTGCGTGTTTAACAAGTTATAAGTTTCCTCCTCATATATGGTATATGTATTTGGTAAACCTAAATCATTGTACAACTGCTTTACACAATTTATTTTTTCTGGATCGTCTTTTCCATAGCATTCCTGTAAAATTAATCATCGTGAAAATATGTTATACAGGTGCATCCTAAGATGGTAACGTTTTATATACCTCCAGAATTTGTCGCTGCTTTTGTGTAACGCGTTGCAAAGCAACCACCACTAGCCATGAACATTTCCCTTCCGCTATATCTGTACCAACTTTTCCGGTAATATCTGGATTACCATAACAATCTAAATAGTCATCTTGAACTTGGAAAAAGTGGCCCATTTCTAATAAAATCGTTTTTGCTTGTCTATGCATCTCTGGATCTCTGATGCCAGCCTTAACAATCAATAATAGTTTTCAGATTCAAATTGCACATTTAGATAGAATATTCCTATGACATTATATCTCAGAAGATCTGCATACAACTTACGAAGTGCATAGCTGAAACGACTGGTAAATGGCAGGTATAGTAGGCCGACTTGTACTTTACAATTGAATTATATCGATCCATTGTAAATAAACTCAAGTTGGGCTTTTTACCATGATTAGTTGATAACAAATCTAAACATTGACCCATATCTGTTTTCCACGTGCACTATGTAAAAGTTACACTGAATTAGTTCATTACCAACTCAATTGTAGGAAATTATAAGCATCTAATATAACATCATTAAGAGTAACTTACATCTAGGAATACTTCCAAAAGATCGACATAACAATCTTTCCCCTTGAAGTGCGTTTTAAGTAGTTGATACAATGCCATTTCGAGCATCATAGCATCGTTAATAGCTGCTAGGCCAATATCGTTATGTAGATACCAACAGGGTTGATTACGCCTGGTTTTCGACCGATCTTGAATATCGTCGATTATTAAGAAAAAAGCTTGTACCTGTAACAAACGTTATGTGTTAACGATGCATTGTTTCAAAGATTACCGGAGATGACGGTATGTTACAGACCAGTTCGGTACACCACCCCAAAATTCGAGCAAGTCGAATGTTATCCTCGGTCTGTTGCTCCGGCATGACCAATGATCTGTACGCGTACACCGTCGATAACGCACGAGTTTTTTTCCCTCCTGGAACATTATATTGCAGTACCTGTAAATTAAAAAAAGGATTCTCATGTATAACAATTATATTATCACGTTTTCTGCAGCATGTACTATTTTTTGGTAGATACCAACAACTCTATCCCAATAATACTATATTATGAATCACAACTATGCAAGATAGATGCAATATGTGTACTGTAAAAGATTGAACCTTTTTGGCAATGACCAAATTAACGTCAAATTAAAAAATGTTCAATGTGTACATGTGGAAATGCCAACATTTTTGGTCGTAATGCTTTTAAAACAACTCATATTTGTAGTCTTAACGTTTAATTAATCCTCACACCAGACACCACACAGATTGACATTTTTGTACGAAAAAGTCAATAATTTTTGGTACTCATACGTGGCTCAAATAATTAGGATTTATTAAATTTGAGAATTAAATAAAAATTGAAATCAGAAATTTAAGGTGATGAATTTAGCCACATTATAAAAAACCAAATTCGAATTTTATTTTAGAAGGTTTAAAAAAAAAATTTGAAAGCTATGGTGATGTAGTGGATAGAAGCTCAAACTTCTACACAGCAGCCCCAGGTTTGAATTCTATCCATCACCCCTGGTTTTTCCATGTGATATGTATGTATACTGTAGCTCTGTTGGTTTGGAATGCACCTTAAACAATAGGCCTAGGCTAAATCAGTCAGTGGCGAAATAAAATTTAAAAAAAAATGACCTGAAAGTCTGAGTAACTCAGTGGTAGAACAGTCGTCTGGCAAATGAAAGGTTTCAGGTTTGAGTTCTAATACAGTTGCTCCAGCATCCACTTTTCACCATTCCTTTTTTTTTCCCCCATAATATAGCTAAGTTCACCAACTTATATCTCTGATTTAAATTTTCATTTAATTCTTAAATTTAATAAATCTTAATTATTTGAGCTACGAGTCAATTGTTAAGAATTATTGACTTCTTCACATGAAAATGTCATTCTGTAGACTAAATTTCTAAGTACACTGAAGCTAAATGGAGAATTTTAAATTATCAAAACATGAGGATACAAGTCTTGAAATCTGATTTGTAACATGCACTTGGGTCTGGCATAATGTACATATCATTACGAGCAAAAATAAACCCGTACATAAAATATATTCACATAGAGAGGAACAATATAAAGCATATGCAAAAAGCGCTTAACATGATAAAGATTGATGTTTATTTCGTATCTGATCTTTTGTATCGCATAATTAAATCTGTTTTTCGATATTGTCTAAGAGTAATCAATATGGTATTACCTTAACCAACCATTTATTAACATCTGGAATATCAAGGTGGCGACCAGCGTCTGTAAGATCCCTCACAATATCTGGCCACACAGCCATCAGCTCGCGACTCTCATCCTTGCTTGTCACCCATGTCGGTTGGGATACGGAATGAACCATTCGTACATCAGAGCTCTTCATTCTGGAAGATGTAAACTTTCATGAAATCATTGCCGCCGTTTTGAATGCAATGAATTCGTAATGCAATTATTCATTGCCCAACAATAATTGTTATACATTAATGGAAATAGTACTGCAATATCTACAAAGGTTATTTACGAAAAGACTTGTAAATCGTCGATATCGATGGTTCGAATCGTACCGCTGGCAAACGACACACAACTGCATTACAATGACAATGAATGGAGGAAGTCGACAACACAAAGCTATTGGCCGTTAGAATAAATTCCAGTGACATCTTTGCCTCTTTACAAATACAACAAAAAGATGTTTGTTTTTTAAGGAGCGAAAACATTTGTTACAAAATCCCTCGATTAATGGAAGATAAAAGATTTTTAATAAACTAAGCGTAGTGAGATACAAAACAAAAATTTGAGATACATGATTATCATATGTATGAATAATTGCAGTTATTTTTCAAACTGATCTTTGATGTATACAGCGAATCAGTGAATCGTTCCGTGATCCCTCAAGCGGAGTAGGAACTTAGAATATGGCTATGGCGGTGTTAGGCAGCAGGGATCAACTGATCCTGATTTATCGACCCTATGATTATTATTAGTATTATTCATAGAAATGTGTATACATATTATAGAATCTAATATAACTTGCCAGCATAAGAAGATGAGATAAGAATGCATTATCTTTTAAAATTGGAAAAATTTCCTTTAAGAGGAAACTTCTGCATCAGAGTTATTATGTATAATAATTTTGTAACATTAATTGCTTGATCGATTTTTGCAATGTAATATAAATCGTGGTTTTGATAAGAACCGTGCCATACCTTTGAAAAGAACCATTTCACAGCTCTGAAAAGATGGAATTAATAGTCGGATGAACATTCGTCTCGCGCGAATACCTGATTCAATCCTTTCAATCAAATCATGTTACGAAAATACATAATAAGTTTAATAATTTGATACAAAAGTATTTTTTTACTAGACATTTTTTTCTTATACTGCTAATAAGTTATATTAGGTTCTATATTTTTTTGTTCGCACGTTTCTGTGAATAATATATGTAAATATGTCAATGTGTGTTATAACGACGGTGATTATTAATCTATACGCGGTTTTAAATTCCGCGATGGCAATCATACGATCGATAAATCAGGGCCAGACGGTTGTTGCCACCTGAGGCCGCCGCGGTTATATTCCATGTCTCGTTGCCCCCCCTGAGGCTTCGCGGAACGATTTATTGATTCGCTGTGTATTCATGATCATGAACATGTCATTACCCAAGGAAAAAGCCTTATCCTCTGCAAATTCGGAAAACGACTTAATTCAGGTAAATTACGATCATACACAAATCGCCATTTGCATATTATTAATAGTAATTTAGAATTGGGTAAAGATGTTTATTGTTTTTCTTCAAGCAAGATTTTCTGTTACTTATAGATATTAGATGTTTATAAAAATGATTTTACATTTTAGAAATTTAGATTTGTAAACTAGAATTTTGAACAGGTTCACATATGGTGGAGAAGCTAAAAAATTTACTCGAATTCTAGAAATCATACAAGGATCCAGAATTGAAGATAAGCGAATCTATAACAGTGATCGTCAAAGCTATAACACATCGTGGAACGCAGACATTGATACAATGTGATCCTGATTTAACCAAAGAGGATTTCATCAAAATGATTGTTAAAACTCGACTGTGAACCATATTCTGCTCAATTTTATAATTTCACAAGTCCTCTGCAATACGGTCTTGATTAAATACTTTTTCAATAACAAGATGTTACTGTACAACTTAGATTTCCTGTTTTGCTCGTACATGGTTATTCTTTTATTGCATTCACACAGTATATATTTAATAGTTTTTCATCATTGATTAATTGATGCAGAATATAATATTGCTCATAAAGGATTGATGTATGAAAAACTGCGTAAAGATTTGTCACATCTAGCTCTGTTAGGTACACATATAGGATGATTATTATTTGTAAATAAATAACTAAGGAACGTATGAAATATATTTTTTTATTTAAATCATTGATTGTTGAAAGTTTGTAGATACATATGAAATGGAACATGGCATATAAGAAATACAACATATCTGGTAAACAATAAATTTATCATACTTCAGTTAGAATTATGGACGTTAGCTAACCCCATTCCTTCTTTATGAAAAAACTATTTTACAGAAAAATTTAACTTTGCATTTTTATCTGAAAGGTCAATTAACAACCAACAAACTTTAAGCACTGACGACTAATCAGCATAAACAGCATAAAAAACAAAAACGTATATGATACTAAACCACAACAGAACGATATACGTAAATACATAGATGTTGTACAAACAGTTTTTGTAAATACACACCGAATCAATAATTTGTTCCGCTACCCCTGAAGGGGGTCAAGGAGGAGCTGGAATGCGACCGTGGCGGTGTCAAGCGGCTGCGGCCAATCGGTCCAAATTTATAGACTCTGTGATCGACACGCGCGCTATTTACAAACTGTGTAAAATGTATAATTATGATTGTTACAATACACATTGACATATTTCATTGTATTATTCATAGAAACGTAGAAATACAACATTATATTACTTAATGTAACTTATGATACATTATACAGCTTAATATACTTAATATATTTATCGATTGAAAAGATTAAATCAAGTAATTGTACGAGGACTGATTATTAATTGCGTCTTTTCAGAACTATAATGCACTTTTTCAGAATTGTGAACTAGTTCTTTTTACAGTTATGGCACAGTTCTTGACTAAACTACAATTTATTTTATATTGGAACAATTGATCAATCAATTAATGTTACGGAATCGTTACATATAATAATTCTGACGCAAGTTTCTTCTTGAAAAACATTTTTTCACTTTTAAAAGATAATTCGTTCTTTTCCTACCTTCTTGGACTAGCAATAAGTTATATTAGGCTCTATAAAGTTGTATTTACACGTTTCTATGAATAATACAATTAAATATGTCAAGGTGTATTGTAACAACCATAATTAAACATTTCGGCACAATTTGTAAACAGCGCGCGTGTTGATCATAGTCTATAAATCTGGATCAATTAGCCCCAGCCGCCTGACACCGCCACGGTCGCATTCCAGCTTCTGCTTGCCCCCCTTCAAGAATTCCGGACAAATTAATGGGTCCGTCTGTACACAGCGAATCAATGAATCGTCGGCAAGGGAGGCAAGCAGAACCAGGAATATGATTGCGGCGGCCTCAGGCGACAGCGACCGACGGGTCCTGATTTATCGATCCTATGATCGCCATCGCGCAACATACAAATCACGCATAAATTTAGAATCACGTAAAAAATAAAAAAAAATCACGTCATTTAGAATCAGTAAATGTTATGATACACATTTACATATTTAATTGTATTATTCATAGAAATGTACGAACACAGCATTATAGAAGCTAGTATAATTTATTGTCAGTATAAGATGGAAAAAAAAAGAACTATCTTCTGAAAATGAAAAAATTTTCCTTAAGAAAAATCAGTACAAATTGTATCAGAGTTATTACGTATAATGTTATCATGCCATTCATTGTTGAACAGATTGTTCCAATGCAATATAAATTATGGTTCTGACAAAAATCGTGTCATAGTACTGAAAATGTGCATTACAACTTTGAAAAGAAACTATTAATAATTAGTCCACTATCTGTCAGATATAATCCTTTCAATCAATTAATGTTATGAAATCCTTATATGTAATAACTCTGATATAAAAGTTTTTTATTAAAGGATATTCTTGAAATTTTAAAAGATAATGCATTTTTTTTCCATCTTTTTATACCGCATTCTTATACTGCACTTTACATGTTTCTAAGAATAATACAATTAAATATGTCAATGTGTATTATAACAACCATAACTATATATTGCTGCGTAATTTATAAATTGCACATATCTCGATCATATCGTCGATAAATCAGGGCCAGTCAGACCCTGGCATCTGACATCGCACAGCCGTATTCCAAGTTCTTTTTGTTTTCCATGAGGGGTCAAGGAATGATTCACTGATATACTGTGGATATGTTACTTGTACTTATCATTTATCTAACAATAAAAATAGTAAGACTCTCTAATTGTCAGGACATATCAGGATGAAAATTAAAAGTTTCTTGTAAATTCATATCAAGCGCGTATTTTATCAACCTATACATAAATGTGGGCATATGCATGCCTACACGTTCAAATGGTGATAAAAATGTCAGTCACAGGAAAATATTGTAATGTACTGACTGATATACGACGTTCTACAACACATTTGTATGATACGAATATTGTAGGTCGTATGGTTGAAGATCAAAAACTACTTGTAAATTCATATCAGACTCATGTTTTCTCAAATGATGCATGAACGTAGGCATATGGGTGCCTACAAAGTTCAGATGGTGATAAAAATGTCAGGAACAGGAAGATATTGTAATGTACTGACTGATATGTGACATTCTACAATACATTTGTACGATACGAATATTGTAGGTCATATGGTTGAAGATCAAAAACTACTTGTAAATTCATATCAGGCTCATGTTTTCTCAAACAATGCATGAACGTAGGCATATGGGTGTCTACAAAGTTCAGATGGTGATAAAAATATCAGAAACAGGAAGATATTGCAATGTACTGTGTGATATGTAACGTTCTACAACACATTCGTATGACACGAATAACGTAGATTGTATGATGTCTAGAAATGTTCTGCAAGAAACTCGAAGAAGGAAAGAGAAGGAAACGAAGCCATCGTCAAAAAGAGATTGAGATCGAGACCGCTTGCGTACAAATGTAAACAGATATGTTTCATGCATGTGGTTCATTCCACGACGTTTAACTTATTTATCGATATCGATCATATCGGTGCACGAGCGCGATACTTGTGCTCTTGCAACTTCTGTCAACAAAAGAAAAAAAATGAAGCGACAAGAAATTATGGTACGCCATCTCGTTGATATGAATATTCATTCCGCGCATCCGCAAACACGTTTTTCCTTTCTACCTTTTTTTTTAATTCGTGCACACTCACCCAAAACAGCGTTGCGCTGTCGCATCTTCTACGGACGCTTGGTACAATTGACGTATACCCACGCAGGCAAACCGTACATTATCCAGGGATTTCCTTGGTAGAACTCTTCTAAGTAGCGAGAAAATTTCTTTTTTCACAATGGAAGACATTTTCAGATGTGACGGTGAATCCTCCTTGCAACCTCTTTTCGTCCGTGTATGGTGGCGAACGATGTGCGTTTAACGTACGTGTCAAGCAGGAATGTCATTCGTACCGAGAATAATATCGGGTTATATGCATACGTGCGTACGCGGTAGATAAAAGGTCGGGTACAGTGTAGTAAAAAAAAAAAGAAGAAAAAGGGGGAATGCGTTGAACAACTCCGCAAAATTCACAGACCAAGCCCGAGACTTCACACATTCGCATCGGTTCAGTGCCTTTTGCGGTGTAAACGGCGTTTGGTGCTTTTATACCGTTGATGACCACGTGACGATCTTCTTTATACATAGCCATACATATGTATCAGAGTTTGCACATGCGTACACGTATCGTCCGAAACGGTGCTGTTTTGGATGATGATAATTAACATTATTTAATGTTCGGACTAATGAAAATGTATTAGGATATACTTTTTTTTTTCAGGCATGATTTATAATTAGAATCTATGCGCTCTTCTCTCTTCCTCTCTCTTTTGTTGATAATTATTCCAAGCATCTCCTGTTTGTTACATTAACCTTTTAAATTTGTTCATCGGAGTACGTTATGATTATTGCTAATTTTAATAAAAATTTAGGATGGGTGGTGATGATTAGAGTATTTTAATGGTTCTGAGATATATGGTATTTGTACATATTTAGCAGTTTATATTCTCAATGATAAACATTGATATCTAAACTATGCTTTATTAATTATATTAATAGAGCTAATTTTCATCTCCTGTTATATCTTTTTTCCATCAAAACAACTATTGATGTTAACTGACAATCTGATGTTAAGTTACATAAGTAATAAATATTGGTCTTATTGAAAATGAATGTACTTGAATAAAAGATGAAAAAAAAATCATGCAGAAGTGTGCTGATAAGATTCTTTGTATCACTATCTTCATTGCATTAGTATTGACAGGCCTATAAGTATACAATTTTTTAAAAGTAGTTTCTACATTTTACTTCATATTTTTACTTCGTTTCACAAATGTAACACAATCTATCCTTTTTAAGGCTTAAATGCTTTTTTATTAGAAGGAGCTGGTAATCTAAATTTTTCTAGCTCCACTTCAGCTTCACCAAAACTGTCCTTATCGTAACAGAAGTATTCAGGATTTTTGTACTCCTTATCTTTTCCTGCATTAGGACCGATTCCTAAAAATCAGATTTTACATCAACAAGTGTTTAAAACTTAATAATAAAGATAATAATTAAAGAATGGAGTTAAATATTCTCTTACGTCCACTAGGAATTTTCATACAATTTTCACTTAGGCCTGATACATTAGAATCTATAACTTTTTGGGATGTATCTGATGTAGCAGCACTTAATGAACGTAACATAATCCTAGGTATTATGTTCTGAAAACAATAATCTGTATAACGTTCAATATAATTAGGTTAAACTTTTAGCAGATAGAATTATATTATGTATTTTTTTTTTAAATCAATCAAAGAATATTTATGTATACCTGTGGTAACAGTCGTGTTATCACTACTTTCAACATTTTATAGCGATATTTGTTTCAGCTATGAGAAATTGCACGTTAGTGCAAAAGTTGTAATAATTTATGTAATACTATCAATAACACTGCAGGTGTGATCACTATTGCTTCTATCCTTGTACTTGCAATAGAGCAATGCGATAGTACTTTTCGAAGACACTAAAAGAACAAATTAGAATGAAGAAAATTTTGGTTTGCTTGACTAATTACCGCTTATTTTGCCCACAAAATTTGTTCAGAAAATTGTTTTTGCTTTTTAATGAAACCACATACCAGTGATATTTTATACCTCTACGTATTATAATATCAGTGCTGAAGACTGCAGTGACGCTAGGAGCGTATGGTTGATATGATTGGTCACTGAAATAGTGAAGTTAGTGAACGATTGGTTCAAGTTATGTAACCATCGGAGTAACATAGAGTTTACTGGGGATGGATGAATGATTTTCGGACCTGAGCCTTTTGGAATTCAATGTCTGTTTTATAAGTTTTGAGTAATCGTGATTCATATAGTGATTAAAATACGTTTTATACGGTATGTGTAAAGTTGCATGAAAAACATGAGCAATTTTTACTGACAGGCCTTTCTCGGTATATGTATTTAATTATCAGTTTCCTTGAATGTCCTTTATTTTAGTGGTTCGACACATTTCTTCTTATATGTGTTGAAAACATATTTTAATAGTACAATATAGACGTAAATTTATATAAAAAAGTTAAAAAATGTTAATTGAAGAAGGCATGGAGGTTAACATATACAAACTGCTTTACGCAGTGTAAATTCAACGACACTATTATTTATGGCACTAGCTATTGTAAAATTTTATTTCAGTATTCACTATGATAATCCCAATTTTCCCCAACTGGCGATGGTCTAATGCACCTGATGGGGAACGACCTGTCGAAAAAATTGTAAGTTTAAGCAAGTATGGTCTTTTTGGTGGAACAGGTATTGGTGCATACGATATAATCATGCTCTCGCAAACGAAAACTATTGCTCAATCATTAAATTGCATGGCATATTGGTTAATACCATTGACTAGTATGTGTGCAACATTTGCAACAGTTACATATATGTCAACTAATCTCAGAGGAAAGGATGATAAACTCAACTATATAGTGGGCTGTATGTAAATATCACATTAAATCACATTATATCATGTAGGATATATTATTAATATTATACTTTATTAATTATTTCAGCATTTGTCACTAGTGGAATATTTCATGTATGGCAAAAACATACATTTAGTAGTTGCATGTTTGCATTGGCACTGAGTGCAGCTTCTTGCATTGTGAAAGATTCGAGGCAGAATAATTGGACTCTTTTGGAACTACCCCCGACGCCGGCAAAAGCTACATATTTTTATAAAGATTGGACATTATTAAAAGATCCAAGACCATGGAAGAATTAATAATCTTTCTTCTTATGCATGAAAGATGTCTAGAAAATGCGTCTGATTCTAATAATTCAGTTAAAATAATCATATCGCATATAGGTGGATATTACAATTGTCAGATAAATGAAAGAAGTAAATAAAGATTGAATGCCTTTACTTGTTTATTTATTTATTTCTGTATAAATATTGTGAATAAAAAACACACGCATACACATCTATATAATACAAAATATAAGCATTTTAAGGACAGGTCATTTATGTTAATGTCTCTCCCTTTGTAACCTGCAGAAGTAAAAATTACAATATTGGATAAAATGTTTAAAATCTTCAATAAAATTCATATTACAGATATAAAAGAAACACTTACACAGGCCTCAAGGTACTCAATTTTACGTTCCAGCGTTGTAAGTTTTTCATTAAGAACTGCGATTCGGGATCTGCAAGACATGTCTGAAAAAACGTTAATTAATAATTTAATATGTCGATTTTTGTTGCTACAATTTTGCTTCAGTAATAAAAGTAGTCGTCTGTAAAGTTGGAAAGAACTGGTAGGAATTACCGAAGGAATTAAGGAAGTCAGTTATTTTCTTAATACTGCCAGTGATAACTTCTATATACTCTCTGTTAGCCCAATCCTGTTGAATTTGTTTCTGAATAGCTTCTCGATGTATAGCAGCCATTCTTATATCTCTGTACTGTAATAGCAAGTCGTAATTTCGAGACTTTAAGAAATGTTGAAAGACTGTGCGCGAATTACCAAAGAAAATGTTGGCATTGGCACAATCGTCAGGTCATGTCATTTAGCGTAAGTAAGTAAACACAACTAACGAGATGGAAAGGGCTTGCGCATTCTAGCAACAATACTGGTACTAAAGTCGGATGTGTTCCGAAGAGCGTTGGTGTTGTTATAACGGCCATAGATGACATTACGGTGCTAGTTGATTTTTGAACGCACTTCATTGCCTGATATAATCTTGATTGTGCGGTATTATAAAACACAGAAGATACTTTGTGTCTTTGTGTTTTTGGGGACGCAGGAGTGAGTTTGTTGGTACCCCTAAATTGTGCCATTGATTTTGGGGGTTTGTTGCAGAAAAATTAAAAAACCTCGGCGAGAAAGAGACGAATTGATACGATAACAGCATGTGGGACAGAGACTAGAGATTTGGATGAAGCAGCCTTCAATAAGTTTTTTTGAAGCAAATACGCAATAATTCCTTATGAATGTTTTTTCTGAAAATACTGTAGAAGTATCGAAAGAAGACCTTAGAACGAGTTTTTAAAAATCGGCTCAAATTTCCACAAAAATAAATGCAGACTTTCCTGTAATAGAAATTGTTTGTTTGAGCTTTTTTCCAAATTCGGGTTCTGAGACGATATGCGCAGAATTTTTCTAATTACGAACATCACAATTATTATGTGCTTCTCTCAAAATTGTGGCCAGAAAAACTAATTAACGCTTTGTATAAATACAGCGAAATTAGCGCCTCTATCGGAGGTGAAGCAAAACACGGGCAGAGCTACAGTTACACACCGAATCAATAATTTGTTCCGCGACCCCTCAAGTGGGGCAAGGAAAAGGTGGAATACGACCGTGGCGGTGTCAGGCGGCTGTCCAATTTTAAAAGACATTTCGTTCTTTTCCTACCTTCTTAGACTATCAATAAGTTATATTACACTCTATAATGTTGTATTTGCACGAATGTATGTATAATATAATTAAATATGTCGCGTATCGATCACAGAGTCTATAAATCTGGGCCGATTGGCCCCAGCCGCCTGACACCGCAACGGTCGTATTCCAGCTTCTCCTTGCTCCACTTGAGGGGTCGCGAAACATTTAATGGGTCCGTCTGTATTACACCGAACATGATTATAAGTTTCTGCGCAGTTTGTAAATCGCGCGCATATGGAGCGTAGAGTCGGCAAACCAGGTTCAGTCGGTCCCTGCCACTTGGCACCTCCACGATCGCATTCCAGCTTCTCCTTGCCCCCTTTCAAGGGTCGCGGAACAAATTATTGATTCAGTGTGTATATATAGCATTATACGATGTGATCTCTCCATCTTGCGGCAGTATTATACAACTAATACTGTTGCGTAAGTGAGAACGATTGTGCACAGAACGGGTCTATTATCTCTGTATGTAAACGTGCGTTCATTAAAAATATACCTATCTAATCTTGTAATACGAGGATTTTATGTTTTCCGAAATCATCGTTTCGCCGTGCATGCCATTTATGTACCAAGCTGTACGTCTTCATTGTGGACATAATGATGCTTACGGAACGTAGAGATGCGCGACGTATATAACGAATAGCACATCGTCGCCATTGACTAAAATCGCCTGACGCGTATGACGTACCGCGATAAAAATAACCAACCTCCGTCGAAACATATTTTAAACCCCTTATTGCATCGTTGATAAGAAGCAGGGGACTGGTGAGGGTGACCCGTACATCTTTCACCAATATTTCGTTTGCCCTTCTTCCGAATGTTTTCTCCCATACGTAAGACCAGTCGTATCATCGCACTGTTACAGTATGATCATAAGACCAAAATACACACAGGGAAGCCCGGCACGTACCTTTGTCCAATAGCGCAACTCCTTCCCACATTTTTCTGCTTATTTTGGCAAAGTAGTGCGAGTTACAATGCCTCTTTGCGTTAGTCGGCTTCGATAATGAGTGCAGTTATCTAGCATGTAGCGATCGACGATGATGCGCAATTCGCCTCAGGAATTACACGCCTACTTGCCGGACGTGAAACGTCGTTGTCTAAACGTAGGTAAACAGCAGACCCGCCGTCTGTCAGCTGGTAAGCGGGAAGTATACGTGATAGATGAACAAGTAGTGCGCAGACAAACGATTCTCGGTATCTGACATATCATGCTTTTTTTCTTTTCAGTCTTTTCCCTCTTTTATTAAACCTTGTTCAATGTCGCATACATCGATCAATCAATCTAATGTAAACTACGAATGATTTAATTGTACCTCAGTTATACGTCGATCTACCCGTAAGGCGGAGGAGAGTTTTGATCGCGGTACCGACGTTTCGTAGAGATGAAAAACTTTTACATTCTACAGTCTAACTCTCGTATTCACGATGACCATAGGCCAATGATATTCGGCTTTAATTATCCTTGATATTTCTGTATGTACAGAACAATTTGTCGTACGCGATTAGGCGGGCACCGTAACCCCATGTCACGGGTGTTATGATTTCGGGAAGATACAGTCTTTTAGCAACGATTCGCTACGCATCCGAATTGTCTAAAAAACGGTGCACGCGAAGGCACAGTGCGGGCTTTTGCGTGTTCCAAGGTGCCCTATTGTCAATTAATGGCCGACAATCCTGCAGGTACTGATCTGACCCAAGAATAATTCGTCTATCTGTACATCGTTCATTGATATAAGTATAACAACACGGATTATCACCATCAGGAACTTAAGAATCGACAATAACTTGACTCTTCAAGCTGCGATATATATCTTTTTTTTATCTCTATACATGATACACATTAAAAAGGTCGAATTTCAGAAACGTAAGAGGCCGATGATATCGTCGTTATCCATCTAGCCAAATTGCATCATGCCTTTCATGAAAACTTAAATCAATTTAATAGCAACGTAAGCAAACATGTGTTAGCCGTTGTTGAGCATCGCTACATTCGGTATGTAGGCTTGCAGGGTTAAAATAATATTCTCATTCGAGAGTTACCCGGAGGGCTCATGAGCAATGTATCATACGATAGATAGTAAGAAAGCAGTAAAATTATTGTCTGAATATGTATCAAATAAATATTTAGACCCGGCCGAAATATACCGTCTGTCCTCTCTTACTCCGCGAAAATGGCTTCGTCTTCTGCGGGCGATTCCGAGGAGAAGAATAAGCAAACACGGGAAGGACAAAATCGCCTGGCTTTAGAGAAGTCGCCCTATTTGCTGCAACATGCCACTAATCCCGTGGACTGGTATCCCTGGTGCGATGAGGCCCTTGAAAGGGCAAAGAGGGAGGATAAAGTTATCTTTTTATCCGTTGGATATTCGACGTGTCATTGGTGTCACGTTATGGAAAGGGAATCCTTTAAGGATAAGGAGGTCGCTAAGATCATGAATGAATATTTTATCAACATAAAGGTGGATAGGGAAGAGAGACCGGATATCGATAGTATTTACATGGCGTTTATACAGGTGAGGATCGTGGGGAATCTTTGTTGAATCTGTAACTATCCTCTTATTGTATTAAGGGAATTACAGGCAAAACACGGCAGTGGTGGCTGGCCGATGAGCGTATTTTTAGCGCCTGACTTGACGCCGATATGCGGACGTACTTACATTCAGCCCGAGGATGGTTTGCTTGGCCTGGGATTTAAAACGTCCTTGTTACACGTAGCTCGTATGGTATATATTAATTTCTTTCTATTCTCTTTGAATTTATCTTGTACATATTATATGGTAGGCACTCAAAATGAAATGGCGATTTTCGCGCGTCACGAGCGTCAAAACTTACGTCACATAATTTGAATTGAAAAAAAAAACTCGACATAAAATTAGTTTGATTTTTGGTGTAAAATTATGCTATGTAATTTTACAACATATCCGACATGATTCATATATGTGTTCTTCCTTATAGTGGAAAGAAAATAAAACTGAAGCTCTGCAATATGCCGCGAGTACGTTCGATGTTCTGAAGCGGTATACCAAAGTTCCAACTGTAGCGGCGGTAAGAGATTAAAGACAAGAATAATATAATTATTTCTATATAGGATCGACAATGTTATCTTCATTTGTATCACAGGACTGCGATATACCTTCGATCGATTGTGGTCATGTTTGCGCCCGGCAATTCGCGCAGGAATACGAGCCAAAGTTTGGTGGATTCGGTTGCAAAAACGATGCACGGGCAACAAAGTTTCCTCAACCGGTTAATTTTAATTTTTTATTTCACATGTATGCCCGAGATCCCACCAGTGAGCTTGGCCAGTGCTGCTTGGAAATGTGCGTTTACACTTTAACCAAGATGGCATACGGTGGTATTCACGACCACGTGGGCCAAGTAAGGCTTCTTAATATTTTGCACCTTAATGTTCGGTCCAGGGAATTCATTGGCTGACGATGATAATGATTTCAGGGTTTTGCACGATATTCTATTGATAACGAATGGCACGTTCCACATTTTGAAAAAATGCTCTACGATCAGGCTCAGCTAATGCAGTCTTATGCAGATGCTTTCGTTGTGTCCAGCGACCCTTTTTTTGCAGAGATTGTCCACGATATTGTTACATATGTGACACGAGATTTAAGGCACGAGGTCTGTTATGTAGTACGTTCTTACATAATCGTATTATAAGGTATCGTTAGACTGAATTTAGTTTATATCATTTTCAGGAAGGTGGTTTCTACAGTGCTGAGGATGCTGACTCATATCCGGAACTTAATGCCTGTACAAAGAAGGAAGGTGCCTTCTATGTTTGGACTTACAACGAGTTGAAATCGCTCTTAGACAAGTATATTCCTGATGGTAGAAAAATTCAATTGTTCGATCTATTTTCGTACCACTACAATGTAAAGAAAAAGGGAAATGTGAAGACTTTTCAGGTACATTTTTCTTTAATTTATGTGACTCATCTATTTGTGTTTAAATTATCGAAAATTACTTTAGGATCCCCATGGTGAATTAACCGGAAAAAATGTGTTGATCGCGTATGATGATCTGAAAATAACATCTGATCGATTTAGCTTCACCGTAGAAGAGACAAAGAAGTACTTAAAAGAAGCGTGCAGTATACTATTTGAAGCTAGATCAGTAAGGCCAAGGCCGCACTTAGACGATAAAATTGTTACCGCCTGGAATGGTGAGTGGTTATGGTATAATTAACGTTTTCTATATACTCGTGTCTTTGTGTTCTACACTTTATTAATGAGACAATTGTTCCTTTTGCAGGACTAATGATAAGCGGATTATCGCGAGCAGGAGCAATTCTGGGTAACAAGAAGTATATTGAGTATGCGACTGATACTGCAAAATTCATTGAGCAGTACCTATTTGACAAAGATGAGGGTTTCTTACTTCGCAGTTGTTATCGCAGCGACGATGGCTCGATAACGCAGACGTAGGTATCGCGGTAGTTTCAAAAACTATCTTACGTTACTAATTTCAGGTATGTAATATACATAAATGGGTGGATATAACTATTGCAGTAGCGTACCTATCTACGGCTTCCACGATGATTACGCTTTTGTCGTGAAGGGATTGCTCGACCTGTACGAGGCCAGCTTCGACACGCATTGGATAGAATGGGCGGAGCAGCTGCAAGAAACACAAAATAAACTTTTTTGGGATGATTCTGGGAGTGGTTATTTTACGACGACAAAGAAGGATCCATCGGTAATTCTCAGGCTGAAGGACGGTACGTTGGAGTATTTTTTGAATAATTTTAGCACGCCCGATTAAAGTTTTGATCCGTTAACATTGGCCGGTCTACGTGTTGAGGAACAAAATCAAGGAAAACCACATTCTGCAGTAAAGTCAAGCATGTCTAAATATTTATAGCGGCGTCTGCTCAATGTTTCATTACGTTTGGCTGTTAAACTCATCGGACATCCGCGATAGTTTCCTCGCGCGTACGATGTTGGGTCAAGAATCGACCCGTGGGGAGGTTACGGGCTTTTGATGGAATGTGTATCATCGTCATTGCAGCGCACGATGGGGCAGAGCCGTCTGGTAATTCGATTGCCTGCGTAAATCTGTTAAGACTGGGTGCTTATTTGGACCGTGACGATCTCAAGGACAGAGCGGCGCGGCTCTTACGATCCTTTCGCTCGTTCTTGATGCGAAGCCCGATTGCGTTTCCGCAAATGGTCTCGGCTCTTCTTAACTACCATGACGGCATGACTCAGGTGTGTGTAATATTAAAAGATTGGCGGTTGAAGGTACTTGAGAGAGGACCGCTAGACTTTTCTAGAAGCACACGATGGATTCTTGGCATGGTCGTGCGTAAATTTTTCTTTCCAGATTTATATAGTTGGGAAGCGGGACGCCAAGGACACGGACGATTTGCTTCGCGTCATACACAAGCGGTTGTTACCGGGAAGGGTGCTGCTCTTGGCCGATCAGGATGATCCGGACAACGTCTTGTGTCAGAAGCACGAAGTTGTCAGTAAGATGAAGCCCCAGGATGGTCGGGCAACGGCGTACGTTTGCAGGCATCATACGTGTTCTTTGCCAGTAACAGATCCCGGACAGCTTGCGGCACTCCTAGATGAACGGCAGTAGAAATAATATTGATGAATAAAAATTTAGAAGAGCATCGTGAATTTTTCTCGTCTATGGAATTTCAGAAATAAAATTGGCCATTGTGGCGGGAAGGGGAAGAGGAAGGGGAAGGGAGGGGGCAGTGATATGGATTGTATGTCTACCTGTACGAAATATTGTCATTGACAGATATTTACGCTTATAGTATAATAGATTGATTCTCCTTGAACGAATTCTCTCGCGCTCACGTGTCCACTATATTTTTGTCGTTTTTATGGAAAGTATATATACGGACGTATGATGTTATGAAATCAAAGAAATATGTATCCATGCGGCGCCACCGCGATAAGTCATAAACAGGAGTTGTAAGCGTTTCCTCTTTGAATAAAGTCCCTGTGTTAAAATGTTCTTCGCTTTTGGAGCCATTATCCGTGCCCGACTGTTTTAATGAAACGTCAAATCTTAGAGATTGTACTGGCCACTTCAAGCAACTGCGAACACGGAACGCGCCGTTGGTTTCTATTTTCGTCGGCCCGCAAGTCGATTAAGGTCGACAACGGCGCATTTGTAATCTCTTGTGAATTTAAGCGTTTCCGGACTCCAGTTTTAATCTGTTACCGGCTATTAATTTCTGATCGACGGTCAGCCGATGGGAAGAGAAATTTACGCCTAAAGAGTTTCTCTTGGAATTCTATGTCGAATTCCGAAACGAAAATAGATGAGATATACAGATTCGTTAGAAATCAGTGGAAGAGAAAGAGAGAGAGAGGGAGGGGGGAGGGGTAGAGAAAGACGGAGACCGATAGGGTTACTAAGTTCTAATTTTAATGCGATACATACCTGAATGTCACAAACTCCAGCTTTTTCTCTTTAATTTTGGCATCGTCGAGTTTTTACAGAAGCGCTAGAAAAAACAATCGCGTAACTCTGTGATTTTCTTGAAAATAAACAGATGGGCGCGGCCATACCGCGGCTAGAGAAGCCTCGAATCTTCACGAGTCCTCTTCGTCTTCGTTAATTACAATTTTTGTGCTTCTTGCACGGCTATGTATATAGGAAGTAGAAGTAAGAAGTACATAGGAAGAACGCGGACTGGCGTTGTAAATATCATCGAGGGGTTCCATTGCCGTGACCGCGATCGTTTTCGACATCGTCTACCTCAAAAGTAAGAATTTCGGTAGAACAGCCCATGCATGGAATATCAAAGGTAAATCGATACACGGGACACATCAGGTCTCCTAGGCAAAATTCCAAAAATCGTGAAAAATTCAATACACCGACCGTAGCGACGGCCCAGAGGGGTAGAGCCATTGAGCGAATAAAACATTAATCGCGGGCGTCTTCATATATACAAAGGAGTAAATCGTCTTACTCCCTTTTCCCAGCTTTTGCAAAGGAAGAGATTGGCGGGTATTCCGAAGGGATTAATTATCCGTTCTATTAAGCGGCGAACTCGAGGTCAGGCTCTCTTGGGTCCTTGCCATAATCTTCGCAAAGCGCGCCTTTTCGGCGCGTGTATCATCGCCTTGAGAGAGGAAAAGAATGGACGCGCGCGTCACGTTCCATCGGCTATGAAGGGGAAAGCGATAAGATTTCAAGGACTCGCTGAGACCAGCTATCTGCCCCCGACTACCTCTCGTTTACACTATCGATAGAGTATATCCTCTTTTACACCTCGAGTACCATCCACGGTGGTTGATGTGTTGTGGCGAAGGGTCGGAGAGAGAACCGAATAAAAGCGTGGGGCATAGTTTCGGAACAAAGTAATAATCGAAACAAATTTCACATCGAAATTTTTCTTTCTTTCTCTTGATATCATTAGTAATGCTTAAGGAAACGGGATTTATCAATATTTCCAATTATCATTTAAAATCGATCTCTAAAGATCTAATCGGTCTTCGTTAAATATCTCATTCATTCCTAAGGACGTCTAATTTATCAATGTCCCTTAAATTATTTTCGAAAGGTCATACCTTCGAAAATTCTTACCCGATCTCGTCCTTTTAAGTATCAGACATTACTTACTCTTACTATAATACCGGGGAAGAGACACAAAAAGCTAATCTCCGAAATATGTCTCGATTCACGCACCTCCATGGAACCACAAGGCCGAGAATTCAACAGTGCTGGAAATGTGGTGCAGGACGGAGGAGAAGGGGAGGATTCGACGATCTTCTCGGGGGAGGATGTTGGAGGTCGCGCAGCGGATGAGCGAGGGGAGACCAGCATAGAACAGAGGGGTCGCGCATGCGTTTTGCCTCCGGTCCGCGATGATGTTCGACGTTTTTTTTCAGTCACCGGTCGACGCTGCGCCGGGCATCGTCGGCGTGTTTGTACATTCTGAGCGTAGTGCTCCAAGCGGCTGGTCACCGCTCCCGACGCTCTCTCGCAGACCGCGTATCCGCGGCTGGAGGCGCGCGGTTGGCGAGGTCTTGAAGGAGGGCGACGGTTGGAAAGGCGGTGAGCGCACCAGAAGCAGCATCATCGACCACCCGTTCGGGGGCCACGCGACCGGGAGACACGCGCTTCGCACACTCTGTTCGCCTCGCGCTCGCTCACCTCTTACTCCCTTTACCTCGCTTCGCACGCAGGATACGGTGCTCGGCCCGTGCCGAGGTGCACCTCCTGGCCCACGCAATACTGAATCTTGGCCCGCTGCTGGCCAGCCTGGTACCAGGTAAGACGGCTGAAGTGACCGGAAAAGGAATAGAGAAGTCGTAGTGAATAGAGAAGGAAGGCAGACTGAACTTTGAGCGAGCTGGACAAGAAGAGAAATATAACTCAGAGGGGCTAGGGAAGGCAGGATATAGAGGTTCCGCTGCGAAAAAGTGGAAGATACAAAAGTTCGGGAGAAGAGAACAGGAAGAAGTAGAAGTGCGGTTGAAGTGAAGGGGCAGGAAGAAGAACACGGGTGAGGAAGAAAGAGTGAAGTGCAGGTGTGGAAAGGAGAAAGGGAGAGAGAAGGAGGAGTGGGAGCGGGGAGAGAGAAATTCAGGTGAGGAGAGAAGTGGCAGGAGAGAGAAACCGGGCAAGCGCAGCGAGAGATCTGCGAAGTCCACGCACCTGGATCACCCATCACGCTTTTCTTACGACGTAAGATGAGGCTGGAGGGTGTACGGCAGCTATTTCGACGACAAGAGTACAAACTCTGTGGATCAGACTTTCATCGGTAGATCTGAGCAAAGATCGTTTAGCGAGGGTATATACGATTGAAGCCTTTTCCCTGCGAGCCTCGACAGGCGTCGCTGCGAAGCTAGGTACTGAGATCGTCGTCGAGGCACCGCGATGAAATATCTTCCCCGGGAGAGTTCCTCTGTCGGGCGTTTTTGGCAATCGGCAGTGCTCGCCTCGAAGCTGAAGCGTCGCCGCTGAAGGCGATCGCCTGTTATCGTGAAAGATCTAGGAATACGTTAAGGCTGGAAGCATGTCCTTACACTATCCTCAGGGATATCGGTACCGATCGGCGAGCAAAGCCGGTGGGAGCGGTGAACAAGGTTCGGATAGCGACGTGGCCGAACTGAGTGACCTCGAGGACGACGAGGATGAAGACGGGAGTGGCGAGGTGGATGATCGACGGGTGGTTGTGGAGGAGGACGAGGAAGACGAGGAAGACGACGATGACGACGATGAGGATGACGAAGAAGGCGACGAGCTACCCTATCCCGGCTTTGTGGCAGTTGCACTGCGTTACCTCGATCAGACGACACGTCCGCGCAACTGGTGTCTGGCACTCATCACTAATCCATATCCTTTTGAAGCTTCTAATGACTTTGCTTTTTACACCGCGATTTACGAAGTTGCAGGTCAGAAGTGGTAGTGAGCGCAAAGTTGTAAAGTTTTTATGAACCCGAGGAACGAAAGTGTCTCGGAATTTTTATCAGGTTTTCTTGCGCTTTCAGCGGAATTATCATAGCTGGAATGATTTACATTTAATTTGAGGGATTCAAGTTTGAAAATGGTATATCTAAGTTCGCAGGGGAGTTTCTGACTGCTTCTCTATTAGGAATTCATTCTCTCCTGGCGTGTACAAGGTTACGCGTGCTCAATGTATTCTTTTTCTTTGAATTGAGAATACGTTTTCTCTTATTTTCTTTCTAAAGTATTCTCATGATGAGTTCCGAATATGAGGAGTTTTGGGGCGGCTTGGAAAATTATTCCGCGTTCACGTTGGAATTCGTTATTTCTTGCCTGAGATCTTAAGCTTTCTGCGTCTTGATGTCTCCTATATTTGATCGCCAATGTCGAGTTATCCTCCAATCGCCCTATATGTCCGAACGGTTGTGAATATTCCGTTTATTGAGTTCCGATCCATTAAACCAAAATTCTATTGTTCTCGACTTAACGAGAATTCGCCAGGGACGTCGGTACGAGGTTCGACAGATTATGAGTATCGAGGAGAGGAAAAAGGGTGAAAATGTGAAATGTAAAACCACCCTTGATATCTGTGCAAATTCAAACGTTATATCCTGCTAAAGTTTCTGCGCGCGAGGCTGGTCTGAAGGCGCCTTAAATAGGTCATTGATTGACCTATCCCCAGGCGAATCCTACTGTGCTTATACGGATACCGACTATCACGGTAACTCGGCCGTCTCTACATATTTCTGCTTCCTTTCCCCCCCTCCCGTTTACCGGGTGTTCTTTTATCTTTTCGTACTTTGGGAAACTTGGAAGAAAGTTTCTTAACCTAACGGAAGTCGTACGCTGAATAACCTTATTTTCATATACCACATTTTTTACGGAGACAAAGGTCAACTTTCATTTTTACTGATGAAACTTAAAGTTTTAGACACGCGGATATTTAAACTGCACAATTAAATGATCGTACTCCCTTTTTATTCGCAGGTATAATAGTGAGAATCGAGATATTGTATAGATATTTTTCATATTAGAACTACCAAAAGAAAGAACCGAAAGGAAGACTGATCTTCATTTCTTATACAAATTCTACGAATTGGTGATGGTGCACTTTGAAAATACTCTATCATTTTGATAAGGCACGTGAATAATTATATAAATTTATTTACTTTCCGCCTCCGCTGTTTTTTTTCACAGATATTTAGAATATTTCAATATGTCGGAGTAGTTGTTAGTAGTTCTATTGTGTCGAACCAGTTTTTAAATAATATATTTCTGGTCTGTTCTTCATGTGCCCACATAAAGTGTCTACATTCTAGTCGTTGATGAAAAAACAATAATCATGTATACGCAATGCGCCTATTTGATGAAAAGGAGTAGTATATTGTATGTTGAAAAAGCATAATTTGCGAGAAATTGCTGTGGATGCGTTTCTCCGTTACCTAAAACAGTTTTGAACATAGTTGTAAAAGACACACGCGTAGTGGTCAAGTAACGGGAGCACCCTGTATACGGCCGTTTGTGCGCGAAATTGTAGGGTGTGCAGGACGCACGTGGTCGGCGGGCAAAGTTTAGTCAGCTACCATCGGAGCAACAAGCGACGGTAGAAAGATTCCCATTGTGTCCGCGGACAATGGGCGGCTGGAACTACCGCGAATGCGGGCCAAGCATTTCGCGATTCGTCGCTGCTTTTATTCCCCTTTCGTTTGCTCGTAGAAATTACGTAAACCTCCCCCCGTTACTCGTCGGAATTCGACCAACGAGAAGTTATACTGCGGATGAAAAAAAGATTTTTTCCGAGCTTCTCACGCGCACACTTCACTCTGCAATGGTATTTGCAAAATCGCGTTGGGCAACATTGTACTATAGTGGAGATATCAAGGGCTCGAAGCTATATTTCTTCGAAGAAACTTGAGAATTTGGTTTATAATGATGTTTGTTGTGGATATTTCCATTCTTTATTACGATCCAAAATATAATTTTAATCTGACATTCTTGATGTTAAATCACTGCAGAGGCTATGATCAAGAGAATGAGAGATGATATACAACTGTGCAATATTTCTCCTTTTCTGTGCGTCAGGAAAAAGCAAGGTCCGACGTTTGATCACAAATCGTCCGACCAATACGCGTCTCATGCTACTTATCGTCTGACAAATAGCCCGGCGAGACTGTCGCGGTCGAAGCACGTATCCACGTAATCTAATTCAATCTTGTACGCCGGATACCCGTATACTGCCCTCTGGATTTTAGTATTGCTTTGTACCGTTGTCTGTTTTCTATTGATCGTGCGCGTATAAGGCAGGGTCAAAACGATAATAAATGGAGGAAAAATAATCCGGGGCTCGGAGCGTCGGACATGCAATTTCGTTGGGTCTTAAAATCGAGCCCAAGATCGGCCAATCGGTCGATTGTAATAATTCCCTCGATCGCCTTTGAACTCGTTCTTGCCGCTTCGTTGATACTCCGAATTTTTGCTCGTGTCTTTCCCGCCCTTTCCTCATTTATCGGCATCGATCAACCTCGCACGAGCGGGGTCAACTCCATTAGAAGCGGGTGAAAAATAATCGAGTCGTTGTAGCACCAACGAGGCAATCTTCCATGGCCTAGAATGTCGGAAGTGGCAGTCGATCAAAACAATTTGTCCGGTCACTTTGGCCGGTTGATTGTCTATTAAGCGCACTACAAATGAGATTCCAAGCGTTGACGAGAAATGAGGTGACAGAAGGTGTCGTCCCACGAGTTGACAGGCGACTGGGTAAAATCGATCGTGATATCGTCTATCCTGGTTGGTCCTGTCCTTGGTTTAAGTTCCCTTCCCGATGTAGGTCTAATTGCCATAGGGAAAGGAAATTCTTCTCTCGTTAACGACGAAAGTTTGCAAACTCTTTCTTACGTGGACATCAGTGTTCTCGATGATGGCCAAGTATGATAAATTTCTAACGTTCTGACTCTCTCTGGGTTTGAATTTTATCTCGGCGCATTGCGACGATCACCTTGATGGCGATGAATCATTCGGTGCCCTCCACCAACGAAAACCTCGTAAAACTGCGGGAGAAGGCTGCGTAAAAGGAACTCTGGAGTTAGTCAATATAAGGGAGGATTTTCACGGCCATTTAGGTGTCCAGGCTCACTGGCTTTGTTGGATCGATCGGCCGTATTGTGTGAACAGTGATTTCGAACAGAGACTGATCGACGGTTCTGATACATTCATGGCTTTTCTAAACTCAGTATCGTGTATCCTGTCGACCGAGAATATAGTAATCGTGAGGCTTACCGCGCAGACCACGCGTTGCTCTTCCTTCGAATCCTTCGGCTTTAAATGGTTGGGTAGAAGCCTGGTTTCTGGCCCCTTATTTCTCTGAGAAATACAAGGATTCTATTCAGCAAGTTCGGCCGTCAACCTGTTTATGGTGGAAAATACGGGTTAACTGGATGGTTGAAAATTTTTCTGTATTGAGGAAGACAAATTAAGCGGAAGGAGCAACATAGGGTATTAATAATTACTGGTTCATTTACTTTTACCATGAGGTTGCTAGGTCTTTTTACGCTTGTTGCTCTGCGGTTTCTACATTTTTTTGTGGACCTTCTTTATTTTATCGCTGAGAAAGTATTCCGTTAACACATTAATAACGTTCGAGTATGAATCTTACAGTTATAAGAATAAATTATGAAACTTTAGAACAACTTGTTTAATCAGTAGCGTGCAAAGATGTTTAACAATCTTTCATAATTATTAACACTCGTTACAGTAACGTTAGATCCTTTAGTTTCCGAATTTGTCTAAGGCAATACGTGTTAATAAAAGTACAGTAGCGTATGTTATATTTTTACAATTGCACGTATATGTACAAAGTAGTATGGTGACGTATAGTAGAATAACATAAATATCGTATCGCAAGTTGCAAGCTTGAAAACTTCAGCACCAAATTATACCGGATATGCAAAGCACTCTACTATCAACAATTTTTATGTGAACGTGAGAGACGAGTACTGGACTTGACGTGGACGTAAGCTCATAACGGTAATAATACCCCGACGATAAACTCTTTCGTTCTTGAAGGGCTGAAAGGCGAAATCGCATGACGTCCACTGCGATATCTCGTGTAAAGTTTAACGCCCATTAATTTGAAGGGGATTAAAAACGGAGCGCGTGTGGATTTTAGATAGAACGCAGTGAGTGAACCATAGGTAGGAACGTCAGGAGTGCAATAATGACGAGTAATTATAACGATAATGACGCGACCAGAGGCTTGCGTACGTTGAACCGATAATGAGGTTAGTATCAATAATTGTTCTTCGGTAATTGAAAAAGTATGCTGCAGGGACGTAGCCAGAATTCTGTTTTTGGGAGAGTTCCTAATTTTTTATTTTGGTGGCGCGTCAATTTATACAGGGTCTTATAAATTTGACAGTCTTATCAGGAAAAAGAAAAGGTGCTTGGTAACTACAAAATTTAATAGATTGAAAAGAAATTCAGTAGACAAGGAAATTACACTATTCTCAAAGTGTTTTAGTTAAAATAACCAACATTGGCGCCTATTACAGCCTCTATCCGACCTCGGAACCTAGAGCAAACTTATTTTACACTTTCCATGGGAAGGGTCTTAAAAACTGCTTTAATTCTGTCGATTAACTGGGTTTTTGTAATACTGGCATGACGATTGGTGTATTTTTCGACAGCATCCCATATATAATAGTCCATGGGGTTAAGATCTGGGGAGTTTGGAGGCCAAACATTGGGATTGGTGTAGTCGTAAAAATTGGCAGACAACTATTTTGACTTTTCCTTGAGTTGTGGCAGGGGGCAGAATCCTGCTGCCATACACATGGCCTATTATTGGCTACCCTTGATATCTAGGGATTAACTATAGCGGTTAGAAATTCCACGTAGACATCCGAATTCAACCTGAGACCCTCTTTAAAAAAATAGGGGGCCATCACATCATCCTCGTCTGTTATGTTGCTTTTTTCTAGCCACAGCTTCGTAGTCTTCATTGCAATTCTCCAGTTTATGTCGGATTGTATTCATAGTGTTTAGGGAGCATTGAGCAATGACCATAATCTCCTTATTTTGATGGCCGACGCGAACCATCATGATACAAGTTATTCTTTTCCATGATTCAGGTGGTTTCCAATTATCCATTCTCGTTATCATCACGTATAGAAATGAAGAACGGTTTAAACCTTTAAAGGGGGCGTAGTGTGCGTGAACATCTTTAACATATCTGAAAAAAACAATAAAAATTTATTCTCTCAAATTTATCCCTAACAGCCTGTATATTACTTTCTCTGCGCTATCGGTATTTTGTCGACAGGATACAAAATAATGACAAAGAATGAACTTTTTTTTAATTTGAATTTTTACCATCTGAGAAGTAACGGTATGTATAGTGAAATTCTATATTCAATATTGTTTCGTATAATGCGTACTATTATCACCAGAACACGTTAATGTTGTTCTATTTCACAACTATGACAATTTAATACATTTTATTATTATATTCAGGGTGTTAAAAAAAGCCATTTAATAATTATACGGTACATGGAACACGTTGTACTCGGTGAAAAAGCCTTGGTAAACATAGGTCAAAAGGTCAACCGTTTATAAAACATAAACATTTTTGTATATTAACATTATGGTTAACTTCCTGTTTTTTATCACCACATGCGATGTTTACTGTAGTGTTTATAAACCATGTTTTAAATGTCCTCATTCTATTTTTATATATATTTAAAATCTGTTTAGTATCGGACTGTTGCAAAGTATTGTACTAAAAATTGAAGCGTATTATTAAAAAAAAAATCCGTCTTGCTATAATTCGACAGAGGATTTCCAAGTTTCAGAAGATCGTGGCTTTATGAAGAAAATGAGGGGGCGACATGCAGAATATATCCTGTAAATATCGAAAATCCAGTAATGAGTAAATCATGATGTTACCGTACAAAATTGTGTATATCTCAGGACATTTGATCTTTCGACCTATGTTCACTAAGGCCTTTTGACACGGTACAGTTTGATATGGACCATATCAATGTAAAATTCTCTTTCTTTTAAAATTTCATATGCATACATATAAATATAAAAAAAGTTAATATTTGTTCTTTTTACGGATATACTGCGTATGGTAAAAAAAGAAAAAAAAGGCAAAAAGTACCGGTTACCATGCAGAGACCGAAATTCCTGCCATATGACCCCTTTCTTTATTTTCACGAAGGTGGGTGTAAACACTCTGGATTTCGTCCTTGGGTATGTACATGGCCGTCTGGTGAAAGCTCAGCACGCGGAAAGGCATAATGCGTTAGGGCTATTTTGTCGTCACCCGTGAGCGGAGGGACACCCACGCCGTTATCATGGCACGTATTGCGGTAGATTACAAGGTAGAAGGGGGCAAAGATTTACCTTAGATAAAGCCAGGGTCGCAAATGCCTCGCGGCCGCGGTGGATAAGGCTTATCGTGCTTCTGACGACGCGCGAACAAAGTGCGCCTTTCCCTCCCCTTCTTTTGTATCAGACGACAAATTCTGTCTCCCTTATCTATGACCCCGTCTTTCCTGTTTCGGCAATTCTCTTCTTCACCGAGTCTGCGTTTAACACTTTACTGACTGGGATTTTTTCTTATGCGTCTATCTTCTCTTCCGAAGCGGTTCTTGCTAGAGTCGATATTTTTCTCATGTAATATAATTTTAACACAAGTAATATTTCTTTATTTTTATAAAAAGTCGTTTTCGTACCGGAAATAGTGTTATTAATTTTTAATTGTTAATGTACTGTGTATTAATAAATACGTTATACATATTTTTTAAGACATTTTTAAATGGCATACGCGAAAATTATACGATATTAAGAGGGTTAAACGATGTAAATTAATCGTACTTTGGAACTACCCCGACTATTAATGTTTTTTATTTTATTCTATTGAAACATATTGCTTAGACTTGTCTTTGTTGGTAACGAAAAGACAATTGTTGTAACAGGTAACAACAGTAAGATGTATTTCGCGATGCATAGTAAATCATGTAGATTGGGAGTACGGTTTATTCCATAATTCATGGATTGTCATAAAAATATCACAGTCCGTTAATAGACTTCCAGTATGTGAAGTGTCAATGCTGGAATTATTGAATCGGACAATATAATCCATTTGGGAATTTCTCATTTATATGCGTGATATTCATGAAGATAGATTTTTCGAGGTTTTCCGTCGTTTCGTTACGGTATCCGAATGATCAAATAGATCTATTTACTTTACATCTTCGTTTCCCTTCTTTGAGAAATGTATAAGAATTTATCTATAAATGTCGAGATAACGACTGATGGTTCTAGTGTTAATAAAACTCTGTATCAATAATTGAATGCGATAACGCGGATGCGGCAAGCCAATTTGCTTCCGCGACCTATCAGGATTGTCCATTATTATTATATCACCGTGGTGCATCGTGACAGCAGAGAACCCGCAGAGACGTCAAGCCTCCAAATGGAAATGGAACCTCGACAAAAAGGACAAAATCATAACTAAACTATCATACGTAATCTAGATTCGAAGAATTACAAGACTCGATATGTACGACATTTCTAGATAAGTAATTTCCAAATATTTAACGTCAATTTGGCTCCAAGGAGCCAAAAAGGGAAGTTTTATTTGGCATATATCGAATGTATAAGACAATGAGTTTGCTTCGAAAAAGTTCTGTGTGACAGTTTCAGGGGATGTTGGGACGACGTGGCACGACATTCTAGTTAGCGACTTCTAGATAGGATATTCACAACCTTACAAGGGTCAAGCTATTATACCTAAAATGTAAAAATTTCCGTCATCATTCGAGTTGTCGAGTACTATTTGTATTATTGCTTGTCAGTATTTATATTCTTATTATTAGACTTAAAAGTGCGATACGATCATTTTATTTTTCGAGTTAAATCGGTTCGAGATAAAAGGTGTTAAACGTTAAAATAACGTGGAATCGTTGTTATTCCTTCTTTAGCGCGGCAACATTCATCTCATTTTAATTTTAAATCGAGAACGAAGAGTGGAAAGTTTTGAGAAAAGAATGAAGGAGATTCGGTCGGTCGATCTCAAGGACAGGGCGGAACTTTTGTTATCGGGGTTGGGATTTCTTTGGCTCGCTATCCAAATTGCCGACGATATTAATTCAATCTTCCTGTTGATGTATAATTGAAAAATGAATATTTTAATTTCTTTGGCACCGTAGCCATTCGATATATATTACGATGGGCTTGGATTTTTCTCCATTGCCGCAATGTGCTTTGGGTAAATTGAGGAAGGAAGGTTCTTAAGATAAGCAAAATGCTGTAAGAGAGTGTTCGTTTCGTGTTGAAAAAATTCAAAATTCTTAGAGATAAGCAGAAATGTACTGTTTTTTTTTTAAATTCAGTTTTCGGCACCAACTGCTAAGGTCATTTGGCCTACTGTTTTTAAGATGGGTTCCGAACCACCAGAAATACGGTATAGATATCACACAGAAAAACCAGAAGTGATGGGCAGGATTCGAACCCAGGTCTACCGCGTGGCGGTCTGAGCCAATGTACTGTTCCAGTTAGAAAGTTTTTCTTCGAAGATTTTGAAAGATATGGACATACACCTTTCTATGTCTGAATTGAAAATAGTAAATCCAGCTGCCAGGCAGCAGATTCTACAGATTACAGAGGAAACAATAGCGTGTACATCTGTGCAGCATTATATAGTCGTGTCTCATATCGGTGTACACATTGTACATTATATTTGATATTGGCAAGGGTGAATACGGTCGATCGCTTGCAGCATTAGTTGAATGCCGCTAAAGTTGACCTTGTGCGTGTATCGTAAAAAAAGAGTACATCCACACAGATCCATGTCGTGACGTATCGCAAAAAAAACTTGTGATTTTATTGTAGTCCAAAAAATGCCCCCTCTTTTTGCGAAAATCACTCGTAAGATGTTTAATCTTAAAATAGACTCAAAACCAAGGTTTTGTCCAAGGTTACATTCTTTACCAAAACGAAGGTTTTACCAAGGTTACATTCTTTCTTATGTCGTGCAGCATTTGCGACTTATTGTAATTGAAATACAAGAAAAAGTTTAACTTTGGATACAGACACCAAGTTTTGACTTGTGTAGCAAGTTTGTCGTAGTTTGTTTGTTACATAATATTCAGAGTTTGTAGTTTAAGGAAAACTTCAAATAACTACGAATATGGGATACAGTACCAAATAGAAAACCGTCAAGATTATAACTCACAGTCCGTCTTAGGTAATAAACTTACTAATTGATCACCCATAGATAATTGTCCGCCTGACATGTAAATTCGTGAAGTGTCCAAGTAATTAATTCTAGGTTAAATGGTCTCTGCAGTTAATGCTAAAAATCAAGCAAATTATTTGTGTATTATAATTATCGGTCAGTTCCTAGATTCGGTTAGGAACTTTAGTAGCGCAATCAGTAAAATTCGCTTAACGTAAACTCGTTTACGAACTTTAGTAATAGAATCAGTAAAGGCTCAGACTTTCACGTGAATAATCCGGATTTTAAACACCTCTCGATAATCCTTCATATGATGATCTCATTGGTTGATATTGAAAATCAAACGAGCAACTACTTATTTATGGACTCCAATGGCACGATAGATAAAAGCTAAAACATTCATAGGACACATTTGCATTTGAGAGAGCTTCAAATGATTCTCCATGTTACACGAACCTAAATTATCGATCTGCTGGTATTAAAAAAGTGGGTTCCAGGTTAAAAGATCTTATCGGTTGATGTCGTCAATGAATCACGAAAGAAGGAAGGCACAGGCCATAGGCGCGTGGCCCTTTTTGCATCGGCACGTCAAGATGCGAGGGTTACACGGAGGAGAGAGAACCTGGCAGGGCCAGCCGTTTATTGATCGGACACACTCCGCGTGTTTGTGGAAAGTAGAAAACACAGGAGGTTTCTTGCTATCTGGGCGCCGAAGGCTGCTTATGCGTCGATCTTTTAATTCTTGGCTCTCTTTCTGGAAAAAGAGAAGTCGCAGGTGTGCAGTCAAACAGGAGTGTATCGTGCAAACAAACGCAGAAGGCCTTTTCAACGCGGTGGATAGCGCTGTAACGAACAGACATCAGGATATTGTACTCGTAGTCTGTAATTTCTATCGAAGGGCAATTGATCGACTGCCATGTCCACGGTGAACAACATATTGGCTTTGGCTATCTTTTTCGATCTTATTCACTTTCCACACATCGTTCGTCACGCAGAAGATTAACTTTGACGATTAAGCATGAAAATTGTGTCGTTTTAAAAGAGCTCCGATTCCCTGCGGGCAACTTCTTGCTATCTGTTTTCCATTGCGGAACATCCAGGCAACCTCAGTTTCATTATAAGTCCGCTACTATTGCGGTTTTATATCAACCATAAAGAATTTAATCGAACATATTTAACGGGTGTTCTATAACACGTTGACTGACATGATGGTCATAGATGATCAGCATTTTAATTTTCTGTGGGGCCGTAGTGATTATAATTGGCGGCGTATTTGATCTGAATAAAAAGGCATAAAATACTAAAACAATAAAGTTTATAACATCGTAAACACGATTAATATTAAAATAAGGTTACGTCGTTATTAGAATAAAGAAAATAATGTGTAATATTTTATCATTATATGGTTTTAATATGAACAGCTTCTCTGTGGTGGAGGAGACAAAGTTAGCAAAATATCTTCTGCGATCAATATATGAAAGCACTAACAGTCCATTAGAAATTTATTAATGTATGTATGACCATAAGAAAAATGCTGTGCATAACACAATATGTGTAATTCAAATAATCTTGCGTATAGCGTGTAGGTGATACATTTAGATACAATCAATGTGTATTTTGATACATTTTTTGAATCTGCAATCAATTTTTAAGACTGTACATTCTTTTAGTATGCAGATGTACACTAGAATTTTTTTTAAAAGTCTTGGATTCAACGTGATAGAAATCAATTAACATCGGGTAGGCGTATAGGGATACAGCCCAATTTCTGCTCCGGATGCTAGCGATATTTATTATTCTATGTGTCAAGAGGGATAAAGTCCTCGCCGGGAACGTTCGTCAAAAGCAATTCGTTTGATGTATATAAGCGAGGCATGGATATCGAAAAACGTGCAGCTCCCTCGAAGCTGCAGCCACGTTATTCTTATAATAGCGGGAGTTATCTAATATTTACACAGAAGTCGATCGTTCGCATGTCAATGTCAAGTTCTTTTCCAGATTCTATTATTATGCCGGTGTCGAGCATTGGATCGTTTACACCAAAAACAATTTGCGGTAAACCCGAGTAACGATCCGACGATCTTTAAATCGGTATCGTTTTTAAAGAAGGTCATTAGCCCCTTGTTAAACTACGTGTCAGTGCTCTGCTAAAGCTATCGTGTGAACAATATGCTCGTATGTTCTGCTACGATGATCGTTTCGTTGAAGTGTAGGGCCTTTACATTCCTTTAAATGTCGTCCTTCAATCGGGTGCGCAGAGCTTTCATTCAGACACGTGCTCGATCTCGATCGATTTTGCCACCCTCGCAGCGAACCTTTTACGGTTGATAGGAAATTCCACGATTAAGTTATAGAGATTCACGTTCCGGGAGAAAGCATTTCCATCGTGGGCATTGTTCATGGAAATGTCAAGGTATCATTAAGGTATTTTCAAAAATACAACGCTACGTGTATTTTTGAAAATGTTCGAAGTCATATTTCACTACTACGGCCGTCTATAAAAAGAGCAGTGCGATGTGTGGCAGAAATATTCGTGACCACGGTGCGTGGTGAGGTATTAAGCGACACACCGTTACATCTACGTTTCATATACAAAACTTTTCTCACTCGGCCGAGATCGGATTTGAGTTGCATTAATCCTCTCCTGTGCTTTGGATACATATTCAACGCCCCCTTTTCCCGGTTTATCTCAAATAGCGAAAGGACATTAAGTCACGCATAAAGAAGGCACTGTTTAGCTAATAGTCACTTAGCAACCGTGATTGATCTGTAGATTAGGGGTAGTGCTTTGCACCATCGATCGACGGTTTGTGACGACAGTACTGTGAAATACCAATGATAAATAGGTGCGACATCGGGGATATACTCGAGTGGGCTCAAGGGCATAGACCAGCTTTATACCGGATTAGGTTTCCGGCCTTCTATTGACATTGGTAAAGAAATTACAGGGTAAAAAGACCGATCGATTTGCCGATCGAATAAATCAACTAGGAGTACGGGTATAATGGTAAAGTAGGAGAAACGGAATGTCTGCGAAAGTCGGGGGGTTGCGAGTTGGTGCCGGGTGTAATGGATTGGTGTACATAGCCTTACAAAATAAAAGTAATCCACGATTCCTGGATGAAATGTAAGGTGTATGTAGAGGACGCTTGTCGTAAAATAGGTGAATTTTACTCGATCGATGTTCTAGCCGACTGAAGGATATAAGGTGTTTTTATGCGTCTTATAGACGACTTGAAAATTCAAGGCAACAGTATCGGGTATTGTATAGAGTTATTACGCGTAACTTGATGATACATGATTTTCTTTAATACGAGATTACATGGTTTGAGAGGATCAGCATGATGGTCATTCTTCTGAATTGTATTACACTCGGGATGTATCAGCCGTGCGTTGACGACCAATGTGTGACGAATCGCTGCAAAATACTCCAAGTACGTATGTTACAAGCATTATACGAAAAAAAGGAACTTAATATTACCGTTCGTATAGGCGGTAAGGTGGTACGATAAGGATATCTGGCATGCTTGTGATCGCGTGTCGATCAGAAATTAGTATGCGAATATCAAGGAGGCTCTGAAAGTCGGCGTATTTACCCATAGGGTGGTGTTGCCCGATAATCGGCCAACTTGCCTCAAGTGGCGTTAATCAATCACACTTAATTGCATCGAGAGCCCTTCGGCATGATCCGCCCACCCTTTACCTTTTCCTTTGCAGATGTTTGACGATATCATTTTCGCCTTTTTTGCCTTGGAGATGACGATAAAGATGGTAGCGATGGGAATATACGGTAAAGGAACTTATCTTGCAGACTCCTGGAATAGGTTAGACTTCTTTATAGTGGCGGCTGGGTAAGTGCCTCTTAATTATTTCTTTATTTCAGGAGTTCTTTCCGGGAAAGGGCTCCTGACCATTTTAGATCTCGCCGTAAAGGCACGATTTTCAAACACGCTTTATTGTCCACGTGTTCATACACTTGTATTGCACAATATTTGAAACCTCGCTCTTTGTATGGAAATTCCAAACGCATATCGTCGGGCGCGAATTCGTTTTGATGTAAATCGTACACTGTTTTGTGGGTATGCCTGTCGTTTATTCTACAATATATTTGGCGTGGCGTAGAATTAATCTCAGTTACTCTTATTTCGCGATCGAATTATTGCGAAAAACGCAAAATGATTTCTACCGAAAATCTTGTTATTTTTGGCACAATTTACATCGTATTAAGTTATTTCCAAGATTTAAGTAAATCCTTTAAATATGACGAAGTCATGAGTTACATCGAGGTTTAGCTTTCGATTTTCAAAGGTCGGAAAATATTGCGCTTTTCGCGTAACTCGGCATTGTAGCACGTTATATTTTCATATACTACGTGGCAATATCGACATGTCGTACAGTACGCGGATTCACGTACCGCGGTAGAGAATGCACGAAAAATATAAATCCCGGGGCGATAAGTTTTGTATCGGCTCGATTTCAGGGCGCTAGAATACTGTCTGAACGTGGAAAACATGAACCTATCGGCCATACGGACTATAAGAGTACTGAGACCGCTTCGAGCAATCAACAGGATACCGAGTGAGTACGAAAAGCACTTTGCATTGTTGCACCTTGAAAATTGCCGGCCTTTCGCGCCATATAAGTACTTTCCTGACACACTTCTCATCATTGATCTTCCCATCTATATCAGCCTGCATGGACTAGAACACACCTTCTAGGACACTTTGATTTGAGAGTTGGTCTATATAATAAAAAGAACAAAACTTGGTTCTCGAGATAGGAGGATCTCTGACCCATACTTTAAGACAAATACACCGCAGTGACTTTGCCCTTGGTAACCAGTAGGCAGGAAGTCCCGGAAAGTGTGCTTATTAAAATTGAGTCTGAGCGTTCGGGAAGAAAAGTGTGGTTCGTGATCTATCCACGGTTCTCACGCTTGAAATATTAAGAGGAGGTTTATTTTAAACCAAGATGTATCTTATTGACTTTGCCGTCTCTGTTTTTCCCCAGCACCGTTAGCCGGTGTTATATTTTTAACCATGCCCTATGTCTATACGTGCTATTGGAATTACTTCGTTTTTTGTATTTGTGACGTAGCCGGAGGCCTCCATGGCCGCTAATACTCAGTGTAATAAGAAAAATTCTAAGGATCGATACGAAGATTTAAAGGATGAGGCATTAGTCTATGTAAATAACGTTGCACGCGCAATAGATATAGCTTTAATATAATAAAAACGACGACGATGTAAGAAGACATATGGAGAATAAATTAACAGGAGCATATGTGATCGAAAGGACATAATTTTTTGATTTTAGTCTCTTTGATTTATTCTCCAGAGAGAAATCCGTTATCTTTATTCCATTATTCCAGGTATGAGAATACTCGTAATGCTGCTACTGGATACCCTTCCTATGTTGGGTAACGTTTTATTACTGTGCTTCTTCGTCTTCTTCATATTCGGAATCGTCGGTGTGCAGTTGTGGGAAGGCATACTTCGCCAGCGCTGCTTCTTAAAGGCTCTACCCAACGTCAAGTATCCCGAGTAAGTCGGCGAATGCATGTACGCAGAGTGCATATTTTCTTTAAATTAGCTCAAAGTCGATTCCAGTCTAGATCACTTCTGAGATTCGATTTGTTCTGCCTTGTGCTTTTCCCTCTTCTCGGACACCACTTTACCCAAGAATTCACGTTGATATTTGTTATGTCGCGATGCGACAGACGGCGGTCCTGTACCATTAATTCGGTCATTACGCGAGCATATGTATCTATATGATGGCATATTTATCCGTATTCTCATAGTTACGAGGCACGACACTCTCGCGTCGATTTTGTAACGTAGCACTCATTAAGCGATAATCGTAAAATCGTCAGTAGATATAATTGGAACGACGTTGGACGGCGTGAGATCGAGAATGTGGAAGAAAAGTGAGTCTGTCTGTGAATGGCGGTTTTGACTTTGTACCTACGACCTTTCTTTTCGTCGTGTACGAGCTGATTTACACGCTTGAATTATTGTTCTCGGGCCGCGCATACTTATGCCTAAGCGATCGTTAGGGACCCAAACTGCTTACGCAAAAATTTCCATTTACTCTTAATCGCGGATAGGTGAATTACATTCTGTCCAAGTAAACGACGTTTACATACGGTCTGTTCACGCAGTACACTAAAGTGCATGGCGAGTAGCTCGAGTTGTCGCAAAGCATTGCTTGCCGAGTTTTTTCGCTGTAAATTTCTCGCTCAGCTACTTTTTTTTGGCTCTTTCACTTCTACTCTCTGCGTTTGTATTTTGCTATTAATTCCCTTTCACAGGCGTTGGTATTTGTTTCGTGTACGTCTTGAACTTGTTGCGCGAGCTTTCTTGGAATCTTCGCTTTAAACCACTGGAGAAAAAGTCAGACTTTGCAGACGAGTGGTTTATATTCATCGGTATTTACGAGGAGCGAATTAAATTACTAGAATCTCACTCAGCCGCGATGAGTATTGCATTTACATCAGCAAAGCAGTGAGAATGCATTTTGAGAACGCAATGGGCAAACTTGGGAATCAGCGAAGACTCGGATTAATCAAACAAAATACCAAAAAAAGCGACCACTTTACCTCCTACCTCTCTTTTATATAACTAAAAAGCTAGAAAATAGACGTAAGTACATGACCGTAGGGGGCAGTGACAGGCTGTTGTTTCGCTGTTGCAGGTTACTCTCGGACGAGTACTCGGTTCGATCACGCATTTAGTAAGCTCTAGTAGAGAACGATGTGCTGTGCATATATATATATAGTATACATACACATATATATCAACACATATATATATATATATGTATATATATACATATATCTCTAAACAATACATATCTATAATAACCACATAATATACATACAAGTGCATCCATATGTACATATATGTATATACATGCAACCATACATGCACATATAACTCATACTTCTGTATATATGTATATATATGTGTGTATATATATATATATATGTATATATA
>JBCFXI010000884.1:0-97000 GCA_038496175.1 Ampulex compressa
CACCCCCCCCCATTTTTCCCCGACCGACGAATCTGAGAATCCCGCTCCCGAAGACCGGACACGCGATCTTCTTGTCGTTCCCTTCGCGACGATCTCCTCGAGAGCAAAGTCAAAGATCGCGCTATCGGACTTGGTGCGAGTCTCTTTCGGCAAGGGGTACCCCTCCCCCCCCCCCGGCACCGATCTACGGAGGGACGAGAGTAACCTCGCGGGCTAACGGGAGCCTGCCGCTACTCTCGTCGTCCTTCGATCTCGGGCCGATCTGCTCGGACGCGCGTCTCCTGTCGGCCCACCACGTGACTTATGAATTACCCGCTCGAAACGTATACGCGCGCGGCCACGCGGCTGGCCCTCCGCCTCCCCCGCCCCCCGCCCCGCCCCCTTTCCCCCGCCTCCGCCTCCGCCTCCGCCTCCGCCCGGATCCGCGTGCCGTTCCTCGAACCACGCCGTCCGTCCGCCGGCTCGGCTATCATCCCCGCGGAAACCGGCGGCGTGCGACCCGCAGCTTTGACGTTGGTGGACTGCCAGGTTGATTGGTCGGCGTTGGAGGGAGAAGCGAGGTGATCTCGCCGAGGAACGCCGACGTTGGCCCGCTAGCCGTGCGCCCGTAGACCTCCGCCAGGGTGTAGAACGAATCTGTGTGTTGATTCTGTCGCTGCCGTCGGTGGTCGAGTGAAATTGGGATGGTCGTGGGTGCGGGTGGAGGTGGAGGTGGAGGTGGAGGTGGCGGCGGCGGGTTCCACGAATAAGAGAGAGGGCCGAGAAGCGAGAGCGGGACGCGGCAGGCAGAAACGGCCGGAGGCACGCGAAGGGGGATGAAATCAATACTCTGCGGTCTCCGCCCCCGAGAGTACACGGACGTACACATCGACGAACGTGAACATTGTCGGGACCACCGTGCTCGTTGAATTTCGTCCTACCGCGGGGCGCCATTCTGTTCCGCTTCCTCCTTTCCATCCCTTACTTTTTTTTTTCCTTCCTTTTCCTCTTTCATTTATGTACACACGCGCGCACGCGCGCGCGCGCGCGCGTACACACGGACACGCACACATTTATGTATGTGGACGCGTATGTGTATATATACAAGGGGCTAGCTGGATGCCCACCGTTACCTCTCCCTCTCGATCGCAGGAAACGTGCGATTCTTCCCGTAAATAGCACTCCCCCCCTTTCGTGGTATCGTTGTTAATGTTGTTATCGCCGTTGCTTCCGCAACGGTGTCGATTTTTGCGGATATCCTTTTCCTTCTTAATCCAGATACGATTAACGGGTATCGCTGCCGGTAGGATGGGAAGTTGGTGTTGGAGGCTAGCGCTAGTGCGCGACCAACTTTGGATCGTTCCCTTTACCTTCCGTTGTTCCCTTACGCTCTGCCATAAGGCGCGATGTTCTTTCGCTCGGCGTTCGTTCCAAGACGCTGGACGTATCGTGCCTCCATGCTTCGATGACGCGAGCTTTCTCGCTCGATCGCAAACACCTCTCGATACACCCGATCCGCCGTATCTCGCTGATTTTGCTCGCATTAGAAACGGAGATGGCGGTAAAGTCGGATGAAAGTGGAGAATCGAGGCGACGTAACTACCGAGAGCCTTTGCCTTGATCCTTTACCGGGTATCGGTTGTTGATTCTCGATTTTCGATTTCCGATACCCGACACGGGGGTAACTTTATGGTTCGCCGATGCAACCACGTTTGCTGCGCCGGCAAAGCCGCGGCTTTCAGCGCGGCCAAACGGATATATCAACGGCGATGATAGGAGTATCGACGGAAATGATATTCGAGAGAAGGCTTGTTTTTTTTTAACTTTTTTCTTTTTAAATATACAAAACCTGCAAGGATAAACTCTTTGTTTTTATCCAGCCAGCATCGTTGATGCTAAAAGTGTTTCGGCATTGCACGCCGCAATTACGGTACGCCGATTTCGATCTTGCGTCCCTCGTGCTTTTGAAAACAGAGTTTAAAGTATATTTTTAGGAAAGCCGCGGCGAAAAATACTTCGTCTAAATCGAATACCGGCGTGCACGAGTTTTGAAAAAATAAATAAATAATACTCTTCGGCAAACTTTGGACCTGTTATCGCAAAGTCATCCAACAATACAGGGCGTTTTTGTAAGAGATCGAGATTTCGACGGAAGCAACGAGAAAGTCGAGTGCGAAAACAGTTTTGATTTCGTATTTAACGTGCAATAACAACGATTAGGATCGTTTTAAACTTTCTAAAACTCGCGAAAATCGTAAAGTCGCGGCTCTACCATGAAATTAAATGTATTCACTCACCGACCATTCCACGTTATATAATAGCGGAGAAGCTCGTATTTACGCTGGCTGCCATACAAACCAGTACGGTTAGGGATTATGTATGTAATATACAAGATAATTCCTTTCCTCCTATGAAAATCACGGGAACGTACTTCCGACTGTGAGCACAATAATCGCGGTGAAACGCCGTTCTACTCGGACGTATCGGAGATAAAAGGATGTGGGTTAATTATGGCGAGAGACAAACGACTTAATTCCTCTCGTTTAATTAAGGCCATTACAATTTCTCCTTCCGGCGTGCGGTCTTCGTCGCGGCTATGAACCCCTAATTTTTCCCTCGATCGAGAAGACCATCGACCCGCGCGAGGATCCAAATTTAGACGCTTCGCGTTAGAAATCCGCTTCGAATGCTTTTCGAGCGGGGAAAAAAAAGAAGCGGGAGCGACGATCGGGTTTGTTTGCGGAGAATCGAATAGGCGTAAAAAACACCTGCTGCTCGAGCAAGTAGAACGGAGTTTAATAGGATTCCAAGGGTCTCCCGGTAGTTCGATAACGATTAAGGTAACGAATACTTGCCGCTATTCTGATTCATTGGCGCAAGATGTTCGAGATATATGCGCTCCGCTGAATTCCCATGTCCCTTTCCTATCGTGCGATATATACGACACTCGATACGCGTAACTTATCCTTCATGACTCACGCGATATGAAAAGCGAAACATGACAGCGACCGTTCTGTGCTCTTTTGCGGCGTTAAGGCCACTGTCGGCACGAGGGACATTGCGTCTCTCGGCGGAATTCCACCAAATCTTTATATAACGTTTTTTTTTTTTTTTCCATTCTATAAATTGTCCTCCACGAGGACTGCGCAAAAGGAACAAGAGACCATTTATGGAGAAGATCGTGACTCTGAAACGTTCGAGCAAATGACCTTGGGTGACATTTTTTCCGCCACGGCTCTTTTTTAAAGTCTCTTTCTTTCGATGCACGAGCATCGGAGATATCGGTGGGTACTTATTTAGATGGACCACTCCGCGTACATGCTCCTAGCGGCCAGAAGGTCAATATTTCAGCACGATGCGCAAGATCGATAAATGCTAAAAAAAAAAAAAACACGTCATTCTTGGCTCGACGAGCTCCACGTTTCAGTGTTCGAACCTTTATAGGATGATATTTCATAGTGGAATTCGACGTCCGATCGATCGGTAAACCGGCTTAATTACCGCAAAAACCTTAACGTATTTTACATTTCCATCGTGCTTACGAGCGGCTAAGAAGATACGGTTTATAGCCGCGCGCGAGTCTCCTTCTTTGTGCATCGACATTAATAATTCCGCACGGCATTGCTGGAGAGTGGTCGGTAACCGTCGACAGCGCTAAAGCACGTAGCTATCGATAAATTTGCCATTACTGGCATGTGTTTCCTAACGTGTATAAACAATGGATATCTGGTAAAGAAGTGGAAATAAATGATGATGAGGTAACGTCGATGGTCCCGTTGCAGTCGCTAGCCCATAACGTGTCGCATCGTTGTCGATACTGTCCGCGCGAGCGGATCGGGGGGCTCGGGCATTAACGCCCCTGCGCCCCCGTTCTACGCATACGCGTACGAATACGCATACGCATATCGACGCGTGTCGAACGTCACTCTAATTGGCTCGATATATCATCGGATAACGAGCACGCTCTCGTCCGGCAAAACCGGATGCGTCCCACGATGCGTGACGCGAATCAAATCTGCCAACCTCTCCTGTGCGGTCTTTTTCGAAAAAATATCCGGGCAAAAACGAAAATCCACGGAATCGCGTATGTCGGTTCGCATTGAACGCGAAGGCCGGACGATTTTTCTTGCCCCGCGCCTCGCGGCATTGGACGAAGGCGGGCCACGTTTCGTCGCGTTCGCGATACGCTCCTGAATTTGCCATATAACGACACGTTTTTCTCTTTTCTTATCGTCGTCGAACCACCTGCTCGCGTACGGTAATCGTCCACGTCGAGGCCCGACAGAGTCGTTACCGCAAAGGTGGATTTGCGGACGATTCGAGGGAGTCGTCGCTGACGCTCAGCTCAGCGTACGTTTAGCGGGATGCTTCGCGAATTACGTGGAATTATTCTATTTCCATCTCTCGCGGCATTAGGCGAAACTTCTCGAGGCGCGTAGGTGAATGTTTTTCGTGCAAGAGAAAATAGCGGAGATGTCTTACGAGCGGTATTTTTTTTTTTATGGATTTGCGTCAACTCGTTCCTCGAGTCGAGTCAAGATTTCGGAAACGCGATCAAGCCGTTACACCGACGAGCATTGTAACGATGAAGGATGCGCGAAGTGAACCGACGAGGCCGCCCCGATAAACACGACCGACCTTTCTTCGGCGATCGCCTTATGCGATTGCTGTCGGAGCGTGTAGTTGGATGATCGCGTACATCGCGCAGCACCAACACCTGCGTTTCGTCACTTCCATTAAAGTTAATTGCCACGATGCGTTGCGCGGTAAAAAGTACAGCCTTTTCCTTTGATCGCTCAACGTACAACGAATCTAAGCAATTTTGCCGCTTCGTATCTTTACGATGGTAATTCTTTTTGTCGGCGAAAGACGAGGAATACGCGATTTCGTTTTGTCCTCGCGATCGCTTCGACATCGAGTCCGTGCAAAGTAACGATACCTTCGCGGTCCCGTTAAATCGTATTCGATTAGAAAAATATGCGTAGGTTTGGCAAAAACTAGAGCGCGTAAATTGTTTTTGCCGCGATTAAAATCATACGAGTCGTAACAAATAGGGCGTGTGACGGCCCATGTGGAATAATGTATTTCCATTAGGGGAATACAGCGCTCGGCATATGAATTCGTTCGTCGTACTTACCGCCGAGGTAGCGTAGTTCTATCGGTTTTAATGAACGGAGCAACGCGAATCTTATTAAACCAGAAACCATTGTCTCGCGCGATCGTTCGAGCGTATTACACGCGGTTATTAAGTATATACATATATATTACACATGTTTCCGTATGTCGTAACCGCACGATCAAATCGAAACGATTTACCAAAGAGAAAGCCGACGGAACTTTTACGCACACCTGGTATACTTCGCACTTCAAAATGTAGGATTCTAAATCGAGGTGACTAATTCCGCCGCGTCGGTATGCCGTCGGTAACGTCTGATTAGCAAAGTCACGAGTACGAGCGATATTACTCGGAGACAAAACTCGTTATACGGTGTATCGATTCCACCGTCCCTTAATGCACCGTTTCGCAGCGCATTTAGATCAATTTATGTCGCGACAGTGCGCGGATCCTATATTTGCCTTCGTTGAATGGCGAGAAGAGACCGAGCATAGTATCCACGCGAAGCGGATCGATCTTAAAGTAATTACGGCAGAATAGCTTCATAGAAATTGACACAACAGCCAAATGTCGGACGGTGTTCCGTAGAACGTCCGAAATACCGAAGTTCTGTGCAGCGAATACGTTGCTGTTAATCCGTCCTAATGTTCGCACATATGCTCGAATCGTGCCTCGTGAATTAATGCACGACGCGTTCGGTGTTACTTGTTAGTCAGTCCCGCGTATAGCACTCGACATACAGTAAAGGGGCCTCGCTCGAGTAGTGCTCACATACGTGATATCGTACATGAATATATTCATGGGAAGCAACATGGCAGCCAAGAATTTCTACTAGCCTTTCCGTACCCGATTTTAAGGGAACGCCACGTTACACTTCTCACGTTTGATTCGCCGATAATTCTATCGGAGCTTTTCAACGACGCGTATCCGCTTCTCTTCTTCCGCGAGCAAACCATTCTCCTCGAGATTATCGCGAGTATCGCCAGGTTACAGGGACGCTTCGCGCGAAACGTTGATCGGACATCGATGCTCATACGTCGTACGTCCGTCGTTCCTTTCTTTTCCACCCTCGCATCCGTGGAGACAGACTCGAAGCTTTACGCGCGCTACTTTTTCCGCATAACCTTTCCTCTCCCCGGGTTCCTTATCGTAATAAATGCAGAGCCGAAATGGCGGTAAACTTGTCCACGTCTAGTAGACCGTAAGACGGTTACGACGCTAACCCTTCTCGATGCGAGGAGGGCGAATAAAAGTTGACTTCTGTACGATTACCGGCGCTGATGCATGCGCTCCGACTCTTTTTATTACCACGGAACTAAAGGCAATGCGCGATCGTTCCCCCTGTACGGTATATCGCGACGGCATAGGCGCCGGACTCTTCCAGTCGGCCGAGGTTCACGCGTGTACGAGCGAGATTCGTAATTCGCTGATCTTATCGGTGCACGGAATATAAGGCGCCTTTGGAACGTATTATTTTTCCTCGCGCGGCAAACGGTACCATCGGCCGTCGCTGCCTTTTCCGGCCTCGCGATATTTACTCCCGAGCTTGGTCACTTTCTTCATCGGCACTTGCACGACCGGTACAGCGAAAATAGTTAACGGCGATAATGCTTCGGGCCGGCGGCCGCTCGGCGTTACGAGAGGCAATGCACGCCCGCTTCTGTAATTATGGAAGTCAAGCGTAAAGTGCACAATCTGCATTTCAAGCTGCCATTGTAATCCCATAACGGGCAGGTTGCCTTCCTTTTCCCCCTGCCTTTTCACCTCCTTCCCCGACCATTCCGCTACCCGATCTCCTCGCTTTTCCGCCTCTCCTCGTCTCTCCGCGCTCGCGAGAGACCTCCCTTCGAGAGATCCGCCTCTCCGAATTTTCTAAGCCGCTTCCCTCAAAGATTGGTCGTCGAACCGTCGAGCGCTTTCTCGCTAGCCGCGATCTCTCGACGTTTTGGAGCCGATCTCACGATCTATTGTACAACGGTCCAACTCGCGTTCTCGGAGTACGTCGCGAGTACGGATACGTCCGAGCGCGATGAATCGTTATATAAAACCGCGCGAGTAGGAATTTACCGAGAAGGATGGTTATGATTATACACCCAAGGAAGTACGGGATATCGAGTTATGCTCGACGTTGAATGTACGTACCGCAATCGGGAAAGGCACGTACGGTGAAGTTCGTAATTTACCGAGAAACGAAATACGCGCCAAGCATCGCGAGCCGGCGTTTCTTTGCAAAACAGTTACGTTTGCCGCGCGCCGAAATTGCTCTCCGGCCACTCGTCGGAAATTCGGAGCGTGCTCGGTACGATCGGTTCTATCGGTTAAGGAGTGAGGCGAGCCGAGAAATATCCCTCGAAGGCAGGAGGGAGCGTTGCGCGAGTCGTTTTAAAGCCGAGTCGAAAGAACGTCGTACGCTTGGACGAATCGTTTCCAAATACGCCTACCTCTCCGTCGATCTTTGTTCGCAAGAGCGCGACAGAGCGCTCGCCGTTATGGTCCACGAATCGTGCGGTTGTTTCTCTATGGTCGGAAAGGACGGTGAGCTCGCGCGTAATCTGGACTTATCGACGAATGCATTTTCCATTCCAGGATATGTCCGACGTGTGCGTCGGGACCAGCGTGGGGACCATTACCGAGCCGGAGTGTCTTGGACCCTGCGAGCCTGGTACGTCGGTCACCCTGGAAGGCATCGTTTGGCACGAGACGGAAGGAGGTGAGGACCTATTACGGCTCGGTTCATCCGCCTTCATCTTGGATTACTTGCTCTTCCCGAACGCGAACTTAACGTTCTCCTCGGCTCGATCCGTTTACCATTATTTTTCCTCATTTCCGTGGAGATGCTTTGTGCGCCTCGTTCGAACCTCCCTATCGACACACGGGTTTGTTGCGCACCATTTTATCGTTCACGTACCGCGTTACGTTTCCCCATCGTGCGTCGTCCTCTTGCGTTCGTCGGGGCAACCATTTCCTTTGGCCGATTTTCGTGTACACGCCGATTCAAGGATTCCCAATCGAATAATTTTTCCGACGTTTCTACGAGTTTGACCAATTAAGGAAGCCGGGACGATACCGGGGTAATACCGTGACGACGTTATTTCGTTTGGCGCGCGTAGAAAATCTCGCGGATGGAAGTCGATGGCTCGTCTTGAGCTATCCTCGATCGCGTTCCGGCCGAGACTTTCGGATCTCGATCTGCTCTTTCAGCTTGTAATTTGTAGCCTAGCCAGGAGCGCAGTATGGTAGTCCACGCACGCCGATTACCGAGCATCGACTGTCGGCTATCGACCGCCTCGGTAAGCAGCCTGCACACAATACCGCTGCAGGCCACGAACGTTTCGCACACGCTCGTGCATACGCGACGCGACGTAAACCAAAAGAATTCGCGGGACAGGTATTGTGCTTTAACGTTTGGATGGTCGTCATGCTCGCATTAAAATTATATCTTTGTCCGCGACTTTTTTTTTTTCGCCTACGATCATTTTCGTCGATCCTTTTTCTCCGCTTCGTGCGCGGGCTGTGGGTGGGGGGATGTGGCGGGGCGGGGGGGGGGCTGCTCGTTTTACGATCCTTCTTGTTTAAACCGGGAGGCCACGCATCCCCGAGGATCGCGTGTAGATGGGCGGAATGGAAAAGCCGCTTGGACCGTTCATTTTATCTATTAAACTTGCGGTGAATTCGAGTGTCCGCGGTACGAGGATATTTATAAAAGCCGAGAATAATCTGGACTCTGTCGGCTGCGGGCGTAGCGGTGCAATTGATTAAACCCGCCGTCGAACGTTTCCCCCCGCTCAGTCACGATCATTAGTTACACACACGACTAATTACATATTCACGAACATGGCATTTATAGTGGGGGATTAACCTGTTAGCTTCGCGCAATTATTAACGAGCTACCATTGTATGACGTAGATGCAAATCGGCTATCGAGACAAGATGAGTTTTCCTCGCGCGAAAACATGCTCGTTTTTTGTCGGATTATCGGCGGCCATCTCGCGTCGCGCGCAGCGCCGGCTCGATCATTTTTGTAATCGGCAAATCGTTAAGAAATCGTTGTACTCGGCTGTCGATCGAGGGAGGCAAGTTAAATCGCCACGAAGGATCGATAATGACAGTCGTATCGGGAGAACAAGCGTATAATTTACCTCTTACTTTTGACACACCAGCGGTATATATCTTCCATCGCTCCAATGATTTTTACATAATCGATTATCCGCTCAACCGAGGATCTCCCGTTTTTAATCGCACAGCGACGTACCCGCACCGGTACATCGTTACATTATAATACGCTACGAGAGCAGCGCGGTAATCCGTCTTCCTTAATTCATAACCGCACACAGGGAGCGGTCGTTTTCGAGCCGGAAACGAATCGATTTGCGCGTTAAATCGACGTTTCGCTTTCGTTACTTTGTCTCGTAAAAAGTCCTCTTCCTCCAAACGGACGTCCTATTTTCCCGGCTCGACGCTCCATCGACGAACTTTGCCCTCTCGCGTTCCTCGCGAAATCATCGTGGTCGGGGCCTCGCTTCGGGCAACTCTCGATAAGGCAGATCCGTCGAGAGGAACGGCGCGCAAGGCAAAGGACTCCAGAAGGAAGGCCGGTATCGCGCGCGGATCTCCCGCGAGATAGCATTCTGCGCGCTGGGCTATGACCGATCATTACTATTTGGGATGTACTCTCTTTGTTGCAGGTGTATTGGTGGTGAACGTCACGTGGCGGGGCAAGACGTACGTCGGTACGCTGCTCGACTGCACCCGTCACGACTGGGCGCCGCCGCGGTTTTGCGACTCCCCGACGAGCGACCTGGACGCGCGCACGCCGAAGGGCCGCGGCAAGCGGGGAAGGGCGGCGGCCAGCGCCACGCCGGGCAACGACTTGAGCAACTTCACGGAGACGAGGAGCTCCGTGCACAGCAAGCTGCGCAATGGTGGCGGCAAGGGGCGCCGAGGCGCGCAGGGCTCGCCCGCCGCCAGCCCCAGTCCGGCGGCCTTCGTGCCCCCCAGGCCGGACCCCGCGGCCAAGAGGAAGTCGCGGGGCCCCGAGGAGGAGGAGAAGAACAAGAGGCGGGCGCCGCCGCCGACGCCCCCCAGCGGCTCGCCGCCCGCCAGCCCCGTGCTTCTCGAGTGTCCCGAGCCGAACTGCAGTAAAAAGTACAAACACATCAATGGACTGAAGTATCACCAGAGCCACGCCCACGGCTCCGCGGACGACGACGACACGAAGGAGGGTATTACGAGCATGTCGGAGAACGACGAGAGCAATATCGAGGCGCCCAGTCCGGCGACGCCGGTCAAGTCCCCGGCGGACAAGCCCGAGGGGACGCCCCTCAGGGCGGCCAGTCCGCAAAACGCCAGTTTACCCCCCGAAACGCCGCCGCCACCGCCGCGGGTCTCCTCGCCCAGCATAGAACCGCCAACGCCCGTTCTTGCCTCGGAAAAGAGTATCGTCAAGCCCGGAGTGCTCAGGTTTGGCCAGGACGATCTACCCGCCCCCACGTCCGGAGCGCCGCCCTCGTCCAGGCAACAGGCGGTGCAGCAGCAGCAGCAGCAGCAGCAGCAGCAGCAGCAACAGCAGCAGCAGCAGCACCAGCAGCAGCATCAGCAGCAACAGCAGCAGAGCCAATCGGCGTTGGGCGTTTCGAATCCACCCCAAAGTCCGAGCCCCTGTCCGAGTCAGTCGCCCAGGCCGGTGCCTTCTCCTCATCCGAGTACCAACATTCCTCAACCATTGAACATACCGCAACCGCCGCAGCCGTCTCAGGTGCAGCACCAGTCGCAAAATCCGCTGCTGCAGCAGGCGCAGCAGAGTCTGCAGGCCAGCCAGTCGCAGCAGCATCAGGCGAGTCAGCAGCAGCAACTGCAGTCGGCCGTGCAGCAGCAGTTGCCGCCCGCCCATCAGCTGCAGGCGGTGGGCCACCCTCTCTCGGCGCAGCTCGGCCAACCCGCGCAGGCGCACGTCGTCCAGCAGGCAGGGCTGCAGCAGCAGCAGCAGCAGCAGGCCGGTTTGCAGAGCATCGCGAGCCAGCATCCGGCTCTCCAGGGTCTCGGGGGACAGGTGTCGCAACAGGCCGGCCTGCAAGCCGTCCCAACGGCCCCGGGTCATCCCGGCCAGGGAGTCCAGTCTCACTTGCAGCAATATCCTAGCGTCTCGTTGCACGCGAAAATGCCGCAATTCAAGGTGAAACCCACGGCTGCCCTTATGCCGGAGCAGGACAAGAGCAAGGATCCTCGCGCGCCGAAGCCACAGGGGTACAAGAAGAAGTCGAGAAAGTCGCCCGGCGGCAGTCCGCATCCGTCGCCCCTGGAGGCGCCCATCATCGACTCGGCGAGGGAGGACGTCCAGAGCCCGGCTTACTCGGACATTTCGGACGACGCCGCGCCCGTACTGGAGGCCGAGTCCGCCGACAAGTCGAAGCAGATTCAGGAGAAGGACAATAAGGCCACCGCGCCCTCGCATCTGCCGGCCCACTTTGGCATGTACCCCTACTATGGCCAACCGCCGTACCTGGTGCCCAGCGTGCAGGACAAGCCCGTGGAGCAGAAGCCGAGCGATCTAACTCCCAAGCAGGAAATCAAACCGCTCAACATACCGCAGATGCCTTCCATGGCCAGTTTGCAGAGCGTCGTGGCGGAGAAGGAGAAGAAGGAACTGAGCCAACCGGTGCCTCAGCCGCAACAGCAGCCGCACTATTACGGCGGTTATGGCGGATACATGCCACCCGGCTATCCGTACCAACCGCCTCAGACCGTGTCGCAGCAGCAGCAGCAGCAGCAGCAGCAACAACAGCAGCAGCAACAGCAGCAACAGCAGCAGCAGCAGCAGCAGCAGCAGAGCCAACAGTCGCAGGAGCAGGACGTGCACGAGCAAAAGGCCAAGATAAAGCAAGAGCCGCAGCAGCAGCAGTCGAGCTTGAAGGACAAGCAACACGAGAATCATCAGATTCTGAAGGAGAGCATAGAGATGAAGAGCCAGATGAGTCCCTATCACGTTTACCACGGCTCGCAGAGTCAGAGGTCGGCCCCGCCCCCACCCCCGCCGGGTCCGGTTCAGGACGACAGGAGGTACTACCTGTACTCGGGCGATCAGAGGCGAAAGGAGGAATCGGCCAAGCAGAGCCAGCAGGCCAAGGCGCCTCCGCCGAGTCCGAAGCATCAGCCCAAGCAGGAGAAGCCGCAGGACCTGGGCAAGAGCGAGGACTCGAAGAGCAAGCAGGAGGGCGTCAAGCCGACGATGGAGACCCAGGGCCCACCGCCGCCTCCCACCTCGCAATACGCCTACATCCATCCCGGTTACATGCAGCCGCAGCACTACGGCGCGCTGCCCTTCGACCCGGGCCATCCGGTCTACCGCGGCCTCAGTCCCATGCTGGTGCCGGGCCCCTACTCGGGCAACCCCTACCTCCACCAGCTGCCCAGGTATCACGCGCCGGAGGACCTCAGCCGGCCGCCCGGCGGCAAAGCCCTCGACCTGCTCCAGCACCATGCCAATCAGTATTACTCGGCGCACAAAATCCACGAGCTTCAGGAGCGTGCACTGAAATCGCCAACTCCGAAAACCTCGGCCGCCTCGGCCAGCCCCTCGGCGGCCGGGCCCACGCCCGCCAGGCCCCCCAGCGGGCCGCCCACCTCGATCGCCGGGCCCGGGCCGCCGCAGGGCCAGGGCCAGCAGCCGGGTGGGAAGCAGCAGGGCCAACCGGGCAGTCAGCAGCAGCAGCAGCAGCAGCAACAGCAGCAGGGTGGCGTAGACGCGAGTGGCGGTAGCCTCGGCAAGGACAGTAGGTCGCCGCCGCCCCAACGGCACGTGCACACGCATCACCACACGCACGTTGGCCTAGGTTATCCCCTCCTGACGGGACAATACCCCGCCCCCTACGGAGGTAAGCCTCTCGTCAGACCCTGACAGTAAGGCTATCGCCGACTCGTACGGAATAGATAAGAAAAAAAAAAAAGTAAAGAAAGAAATCGTGTTCGAGCGATCGCACGCCGAGCGAGGATCGACGCGCCGCCGCGGTGCCACGACTTCTCCGAACGTCTATACGTTTTCGTTCTACGTGGAATTCTCCTCGTAGGATCATCCTGGTACGCTCGGCCGTGACCCCGCGCTTCGAAAGATACGAGTACGGAAGGAAGGTCGTATCGCGTCCGATCGATCATAGATCGCGACTCTGGCCCGTGAACGTCGGGGACGATCCTCGGAAGCGCCAAGCAGCAAGGCCGCCGGCGATTCCTTTCTCCCGAAGGACTTGTCGAGCGAGGCTACCTCTTGCCGATGGAACGCGCCAACCTATATGCGAATTACATCGACAATGGGTTTCAACGGATACCGCCGATCGGCCAATCCTGCGATACGATCGCGTCCGATTTCTCGCGTACGCTCGACGTACCTCCGCTTACCGACGATTTTAACGTGTTCCACGAACGAGAATATCGGTCTCCCTAAACTCGGTTTCGTTGCTCGAAGCCTGAGTGGCGTAGTCGTACACCATATTGGTGCATTTTAAACGGACGAATTTCGATGCGAGAGCCGGCGAAGAGAGTTTGAAATCGGGCCAAAGGACTTCTCTTCTCTGCGAGAGACGACCCCCCCCCCCCCAACCCTCACTCTACCCATCAGCCCCCAGCCCTACCCCTACCCCTACCCCTACCCCTATTCCCTACAAACACGTCCCCCATCCCCCTGCCCTCCCCATGCCTACCGCGGAAAATACCCCGCTGACACTATTTTATTACGAGGACGATGTACAGCATTTTTTTATATAAATGTAATACGAGAGATACCAAAACTTCTGAACGGCGTATACGCGTTAAATCGAGGACGGCACGAGGATAACGAGTTGATAAAACTGTAAATAGAAACGGTCGTACCTTCCGCCACGGAAAGCGTCGGCTGAAGAGGCACGGACGATACTCGTCGTCGCATCGTAAGTTGCATTTTTTAATGACTTGTACATACACACACTTCGAACAAGGTATTGACGGACCGAATATTTTGGAAATATTCGTGCGTATGGGTGGTGCGGACCGCGTAAGATATAGGCGTAAGCTGCGTCTCGTTCCAGACCGCGTAGGAGTTAGATGTATAGTTCAGACTGTGATAATTATTTGTCGCGCGTTTTTTCCGATATAAACAAATAAACCAACCTATCCGTAAGGAACTCGTGTGTAATAGCGATAACGGTAACAATAATAATAGCGATAATGTCATTAGCAATAAGGAAAGTAGTAACGATAACGATAACGATAACGATAACGATAACGCTAACGCTAACGGTAGTTGTGTAGTGGTGATAAGAGTAGCGGTAGAAGTAGCGATAGTGGTTAACGGTAGTAGTGCAAATAATAAAAGTACATTACGAGGACACGGGAGAAAATAGAAGGGCGAGACGACAACAATAACGACGACGATGAACGCTACAGAACAGAACTATAGATTTTTCAATTCTTCGAACGTACTAAGACGTTTTGTACGTTACGCGTGCGTGCGTGCGTGCGTGCGTGCGTGCGTGCGTGGATGATTTCGATGCGTCCCTCGTGCAAGGCTCGACACCGTCTTCCGCGAACGTTTCGAACGGTCCGCAAGTGCGAAAGTCCAATTCCTCGGTACGGAGCGAAGGATCGGCCGGTTGAGCACGAGTAGCGAGATCGAGAGTACTATCATCGGCTCTTTGCTCCTTCGTTTCTCTTCGCTTCGGCAAGGCGCGAGCACGCGCATCGCACGCGTACAGACGGAGACACGCACGGCAGACTTGCGCGCGATAGCCTTCGTAAGACGATCTGCGTCCATCGGGAGAGCCTTGCGAGATATATCACGACTGCATCCATTATCCAACACGGCGATTATTTTCAGAATCTTAGCGGTCCGTTTAATGTCGGCAATTTTGCCAAGCTACAGATTTCTTTCGAAGAGTACGAATAAATTAGTCTACAGCACAAAGCGCGCCCCAATGTGTGTTAATTTAATAAGAAACGATCGAGGAGACGCTCGGAGTCCTTGTCCCGCCGTTCATGCTTCGACACGTTCGCCCATCGTTTCCCCGACGCGCGCGGAAGGACGAGCCGAGAAACTACGCCCTCAGCTCCGATCCGTACGGCCCATCCGGAGCATCGACCCGGAGAACGCAGCCCTCCCTGTCGCCCACCGACCATCGGCCTCCTCGCACCTTCTTCCGAGAGATCCACGATCGAGAGAGGATCGAGAGGATCGAGAGGATCGAGGAGGCAATCGCGGTGGACTGCGCGGCGTTAAAGAGCGTGATCGATCGTAGCGCGACCTCGAAGCGTTTCGCGCCGAGCGAATGGCGAGAGAGTTGGGGAAACGATTCGGGCAGCGCCAACGCGCAGGAGGCTGTCTCGAGCGTATCGTCGCTCCCTGGATACGGATCGAGAGGCGAATCCTCGTTCTTCCGTCTCCGTCCCCCGCCGTCATCCGCGCAGCGTGCACTTGGGCCGGGCCGTGCGAGACCACCGACGCCGGAACGCGCGGATACCGTGTACCTCTCTCCGCGCTTCGATTCCGCGAACGAATCTTACCCTTCCAGCACGGACGTCCGTCCTTCCATTCGAGCCGGAGACCAAAAAGTCAAAGCGACCGTCCCGAAGCTTCTCTCCGTCTATATATCGTACCTTTCGGGGCAAAACCGCGAGCGAGGCAAAGCGCGTCGAGTCGCGTTCCTCTCGAGGGAAAGGGGGAAAGGAGAAACGCCAAACCCGCGGTCGCCGAGCATTGTATCCGCGAGCCTCTCGGACGTCGCGCGATTAGGGAGAAAGGGAAGAAGAGAGAAGCACCGACGCCTCTTTCGTGGCAAAACGATTAATGGCCTGCTGGTCTGTCTCTGTGTGTTGCAGCGGCAGTGCTGGCGAGTCAGCAGGCCGCCGCGGTAGCCGCCTCGGTGATCTCGCCGTTCCCGCCCAAGTGACCCGCGGCCCCCGCCCCCCTTCTGCCCGCCGGAACCTCCGGGAGCACCTCCGCGCAGACACACCACGCGCATCCCTCGGCCAACGGGCCCTCCGGGCCGGCGCACCCGCACGGGGCCGCCGCCGGCAGGCAGCCCTAGGACACGCCGGATGCGCATCTTGGATCGGGACCCTGGGACCTCCGCGCCTTTGCACAAATCAGAGGGTATCGATAGTGCGCGCTCGCTCTGGCTCCCTCTCCTCTCTCCTCCCTCCTAACCCCTTTCTCTCCCTCCCTACCTCCCTCCATATCTCTCTCTCTCTCTCTCTCCATTTCTCTGCGTGGCTTAGAGGCGGAGAGGGCGGCGGATGCCGGGAGAAGGCAGGACGATGTGTCGGGGAGGTATCGGGGTACAAGTACAAAAGCGCGATGGAGCAGGCGGGGGACGGAGGCGTCCGTGGAGGTGTACTTAAGCGAGTTCACCGTCAACTTCTTCCCGGTAACGATGGGAAGGAACCGGGGGGAATGCGCGCCGAGAAGAAGAGCGTTGTCTTTGTCTACCACGTGGAAGCGAGGGAGGAAGAAGGAAGGAGCCCGAGGATGAAGAGGGAGAGGGAGAGGCGGGGAGAGGGAACGAGTCGACGATGCACGGACATTGCGTGGATACGCCCTCGGAGATACTTTGCGAGAGGTTTTTCCAGTATTTTCGCGCGATACTACCGCGAGGACCATTACGTCCCGTGGGACGAGCTTCGTTTACGGAAATGTTTGTACGTGGCGGATGCGTCGTTACTCCCCTGGACCTGGGAAGGCGCGTCGTGGATATAGGGGTTTCCAAGATGAGAATTAGGGACGAGTACCGCGCTGCGGCGAGCCCGGATTTCCAATCGAGGTGGAAACTGCCGTGTCGGGAAAGGGAGGGGAAAATCGAGAGTAAACGCCTTGCTTCGTTTTTATAACATATCCCTCTTTCAATCGTTTACCGCGCATCTTTCATGGAACGGACGGTACCGATCGAGGTCTGGAATCGTTTCGGGGACATTGACGCCGACGATCAACGACGACGGACAACGACGACGGCGACTATAATAACGATGACAACGAGCACGACAGCGACGGAGGATACGATAATTCTTGGGTGGACGGACGAGAGGATCGCCTCGTGCGCGATCCGTAGAGCGAACGTCGAAGCGGAGCGCGCCATCGTGATCGAGAATCGACCTTGCATATACGCGGATAGCCGGTTCCCCATTGGATATCTACGATACGCCGAAAGACCCTCGATGAAGATTGCGCGTAGAAATAATCGCAGCCCGTCTTCAGGCTGCGCCCGTGCCTCTATTACGCCGCAAAGCGGGCATGCTCGAATTTAATTCGAGGCGGCTGGCTCGTTAAATTGTAAGGATTCGTTTGCCGGGATGCGGAGGCCGGTGAGCGGGAGGAAAAGAAACTCGTCCGTTGCGAGCAGAGGGAATGCCGCGAGGAGAATCGATCTCGGAAGTGTGAGCGGTGCGGCGCTGGGAAATCGAAGATCCGATGGTATTGAAAGGGGGGAGGGGAGGGGGGGGGCAGGCAGCTCTGGGCTGCTTCGCGTGTACGAAAGCTGTACGAGTCGGTACCCAGGCATCGATGGTGTCGGACGAGGGGGTAAAAGGCCGGACGACGCGTTCGAAGCGCAAGCCCGATTTGAGCCAAAACTCGGGTGCGATCGTGGAACCTTCGATGACGACGCGGCTCGCGGGACTGATTGTACATCCTAGACGGATTTCGTTCTTTCGCGATGCGAGTTAGGCACCGCGTAATTTCACATTTGACTACCTTGACGAAACGCGAAGTTTGAATCGCGATTAGAAACTTAGGAAAAGGGCGCGTGATGAGAGTGAACGTGTTGCGGTGAAAAAGAGGAGAGCGAGAGAGCGAGTGAGAGTAGTGCGAGTGAGACGATGACGTGCATTTAAACGCGTACTTTTACATGTGAATAAGGGATGCTTACGAAGCGAGAAAGGCGGACTCGAATCGATGTATTTTATTGTAAAAAGGAACGAAAACGCATACTTCGATTTTTGTAGAAAGAATATGCATCTTACTGAGAGTTTGTCCCTTAGAAAATTCGATCGTGTACCAATCGGCTACCGGTAACGACTCTGAGGGTACGGAGGTACGCTCTAAGGCAGTAAAGGATCGGGATACTAAACCGTTAAATAGCGTTGAGCGAATGTAAATTAAATTCTAGAATGCTATTTGTTTACTAAAATTAATGGTAGTTGACGCCGCGCGACGATCGGGAGACAGAGGCCAGAAAAGTGAGTAATGGGAAAAAAAAAAGGGAGGCGTACTACGCCTATATATACTATGGTATATAAATATATAAATATATATATATATATATATATAAATATAAATACATATATGAAATATCTACCTAATATTAGTTGAATAACGGCTATCATTACTTTTTATTACTATTATTCATTATTAATTATCGGTTGCATCGTTTTATTATTGTCACCGACGAAACCGGCGAGGTATAAAACAATCGGTAAGACGCATTGCCAAGACTCGGAAAAATTTTATCGTGTCGCATAGTGTTGCAAATGCCAAATCAAAACGAGAAAGTGCGTTTCTTAGTATAAACGAAAACAAAAAAAAATGGTATGGATATTCATTTTCCTATGGACAGTTACACGGGAAAATGCCGTCTCAGTTTTAGTGAGGCGCCAAGCGGAGAAACGGGTCGGCTTTAAAATAAATGCTGGTGCTGTGCTGTGATTTTTATAAAAAGAGAGCGATGAGACAGACCGAAGGACAGAATGGTCGCGACGATCTTAAAGAATTTTTATGAAAATATACAGATAGCCTAAGTACCTGGACCCTGCCCTGTACGCTCTCCGCGAAGAAACACGGACGTAAAGAATTACAAAAAAGAAAAAAAAAAAAGAAAAGAAACAATGGGGGGAAGGAAGATGTTGTATCGATTGTATAGGCTGTAAAATGTATTTGCTTGTAAACAAATTTAATGTAGATCATTAATCGCTAATTACGTGAGAAAGAGGAACTGTCTCCAATCGTGAAGTACGTCTTTTTTTCCCGGAATTTTGCTCGAACACAGTCCTCGCATAAAAAGCCTTATGGTACCTACGCACCTCGGCCGCGCATACGTTACCGGAAGAAGATGAAGACGATTTTTTTTTTCCAAATACGAGCGTTCGATTAAAGGTGATTTTGCCCTCCCTTCACATCGCTAATCCTCGACCATTACCGATATCCCCGATAGACCAGAGTTCCACCCATAGCACGCGTACGTGTAATAGAAAGTTAATGTAATTAGCAATTGGAGACAACCTTCGATAAAGATATACTCTAGGGAGTACTACATATTTGCCACGATGTTGCATAACCGATTGCGGATATCGTCGAATGGGTACTAAAAGAATTATAATGCGGACTGAAACAACGTAATATAATAAGCAAGGACCGTATTCTCGTCTCATTTTTTTAGAACGATAAAAATAGTGAGTCGTTGCGCTTTATATATTATACATCTCGAGTATATAAATATATGAATAACATAACGTACAGAAGCAAATACAAAAATGCAGGCATCTTGTCGTTAAATTGTAAGATATTGTGTTCAAACTCCAGAATGTACTCTGAACCCCTTCCTCAGACTACTATACATTAAATATATTGTGCACTATGCTCCGACTTGTCCATACAAATAAATATATTGAAAAATCTCAATATATACCTTATTATTGCTATCCATAGTTCGTTCTTTATTAAATTCAACTAAATTCCAAGAGTTTTGTCTCGTAACGGAAATTTAGCAATTTTATCGTAACCGAGCGAATCGATCTTTACATATTTGAAATTTAAAACGCGCGCGAAGACTCGATCTAGTTTCGTTCTTTAAAGAAAATTCGCTTGAGAGCGCTAAAAGTATACCTAATATGATTCTGATTCGGGCTAGATGGTAATTTTAAATTTTCATTCAAAATGCCAACGCGCGTAAATTATGAATTGCGTGCACAATCTAATAAAAATGTCATTACGTATCTTCCAAATGTGTTTTTATAGGTAATCCAATGAAGCAGAAATGTGAATTCGTTAGTAATTACAATTTTTTTCTAAATACCAACTGATACCAACTCCTTGGGGATAGGTAAACGTTTGCCTTACTAACACTTGCTTTATCACCACTTTGTTCAAAAAAATTGCTGTATACTTCGCATTATCTATCCTAACTCGTATGTACGATATCCCAACATATATGTTTATTTACAGCAATCCAAAAGTCGTGTGTCGTTACTTGCCAACGTCAGCCTCATTAAGCTCTCGGTAATATTCTACTTTATTGGAAAAGTGCATTCCTGGAATTCACATCAAGATTGAGCGCCGCATCGTCGCTTCGGTGTGATCAGAACATAGCACGCTTTTGTAACTCAATCTGGTTTGAGGTTGGATCGTAAACATACAATACCGCAGTAGTGGTTATGTGCGAACAAGCTCTCTTTTAATCTTTATTTTTTACCGAGGATTGACATTCTAGGTAAACTTATTTAACTATTTCAAAATGCAATAAATAATCCTTGTTTTAATAAATGTTATATGTTTTTGACAAGATTATTTGTCAGGTACGGCATGGAAGAAATACAATATAAATTAAACTCCAAAAATCCTGTTTTGATATCGCACGTAAGTAAATTCGTTTTGGCTAGTGATAATATGATACTAAAAATACGAATGCATCAAATACAACTTTATTCTAGGCGATATCCAAACTATTTGATACGATAAAGGAAAAAGCAAATCGTACGAAAAAGGATAATGTATCAAAAGTAAATGGGTAATGTTCAATTTCTGATGTATCGTTGAAAAGTGCTTAATTTTAAATGTCTTATAATAGATACCCGAGTTCCAATTACTGTTGTCGAAGTGCGACGATGAAAATTCTACGCTCAGTATATCTTGTTCTCAAGCGTTAATAACTCTGATTGAAAATAACCTATGGGACATTCCACACGCGTTATCCGTTTTTACATCGAGCATTTCATGCGCACGGTATGTTATTTAATATAATTTTTATAAAATTTCGTTATTTAAAAATGATCGTAAGTAGAATAATTACATGGTTGCTTTTAGCAATTACGCAGCTTTTGTTGCAGCTATGAATCAATTATTTATACTACACCTAAAGTCCTATGCTGCTCAAGACGATCAAAAAAGCGTATGTTTATTTACGCTCCATACACCTCAACATCCATTCATCACGATTTTAAATCGTGATGCAAACAATTGGCGAGTAGTGTTGGATCAAATGAAGTATATAATAAATCATCCTGATCCTCGGTAGGTTTATAATAAGTCCTTTTGCTACACCAATTTAAGTGGCTTTGACACGTTAGCATTCACATATTTCAGGATCAAGGACAATTATGCGGAAGTACTGCGTCCTGCATTCTTGTATGTCATTTGTAATCCTACTTTGCGCTTTTCACACATTTGCAAGCAGCAAGTATGGCAACTCTTAATTAAACTGAATAATACTTCGGACGAGGTGTATGAAGCACTCCTATGGCTACCAACGCACAATGCAGATGCTTGTATAGACACTAATTGTAGAATCATTGAGCTTTCGGAAATCTACTTGCTGGAACATAACAAGGAATTATGCATAGCAATGTTACCGATGCTCGCATCTCTAGCTTTACAGCTGTTAAAATATGGGTACGATCCAAGGTCAAATTTTGAGACAATGTCGAACATCATTGAATTATGCAGCAATTATGCTGGTGATATTATCTTAACTTTAATGACTGAAATAATTGTATTGTGTCCTGCATATTATTTACACAGTGCCATGCAAGTATGTAAGTATATTTTATTTCGATAAGCTGTACTTATTTTTCTTTTACCATGTTATTGAATGTAAGTGATTTATAGGTTTGCTGGTGATAAGTAAGATGTCATGCGGAGATCTATCGCTGAACATGTTAGTTTCCTCTATATTAACATGGATGGCATATCCCTCTGTATTAAGTTGTAATGCATTAGCTACAGCAAAATATATATTAGATATAATTCATCAGAAAGAAAAATTGCCCATGAGATGTGTCAGGATTACAAGTAAACTTTTTAGCATATTTACACACTGTGACTCAAATATCAGATTTTATACAGAGCTTGTATGCTGCATGAATTCCCTGACTGAAGAAGAAACAATCCTCTGGTTAAATAACATTTCAATTGCACCAATGGATTTAAAAGAAAAATGCAAATTAGTATTGTGTGGATTATTTTTATATTCTGATAATCCGGATATTGTAAAGCAGGTTTGTCACGTGCTCATTGAAATTGCTACAGAAATCAAAACCTTTGCATCCTCTATACTCTCACTGATATTACACAAATTGACAAAAAGCAAAGACTGTTATGAATCCAAATGTTTATTACTCGCGATACCGGAGCTTGTAATAGCTAAGGAAAATGTACCAATAATTATCCACACTCTAGATATATTGTTGAACAGTAATCAGCCTTTGAAGTACTTTGCAATCCAACTTTATGTCAAAGCTTTGGAAAAAGACCCAAGATGTTATCGATTTCTCTCAGCTGCACTTGTACAGACATTAAGAACCGATCACTCTTGGTATTCTCAGGTAGCATGTGCAAAAGCTATGAAACGTATATGTGAAATTAGACCCGAACACGGAGAAGAGCTTGTACCTCTATTTTCACAGATATTGAATCGGTCTGTAGATATAAATGGTGCATCCGCAAGTGCTCTTACTCTGAAAAGTTTATCCATTCTCTGTAAAGCTGCAGTAATAGGTATATGTTCCACATGGCAAGTTTTAGCACCAAAAATGAAAAAGGAAAAACGTGCTGTCGTCCTTGAAAGTTTATGCGAACTCTTTGGGGATGTTCCACATTATCCATCCCAGTCGAGTGAAGAGTATGACGCAGTAATAAATGACATTATAACAAATTTGTGGACTTATGCATTTTGCCAAGAAGCAAGGGTCGGGCAAGCTGCACTAAAAGCATTAGTATCGTACCGCTTAGAACTGATTCCACTAAAATTATTGCCCTCAAACATAAAGTGCGATCTTGTTTTACCTAAAGCATACATTAAAACCCCAGTGGATACGACAATAAATCCAGAGGATGTCCTTCCATACGTTCCAGGTTCTTGCTGGATTCAGATGTTAGAAAAAGTAAATAAAGATCATTTGTCATTAGCTGGGGATATATTAATATCATATATCAAAGAGGAAGTCTGTGGTTTTCGATCTGGTATTTATGTCTGGCCGCAAGGAGAGCCAGAGAATTTTAAATATTTGTCAGAACGAAGCGTTATTAGAGCTGTTGGTGAATATTTACGACGAAGTACCAAGTCTGACTCGAAACAACAATGGATTATCTTAGAATGCTTACGAATATTTGCATCCAAGTATCCAAAGCCATTACCCAACATAAATTGGAATTTTTTACACGAGACCAGGAAAATATCTGACACCGCAAATGAATATAGTCTAACAATTGCATGCCGTCATGCTCACATATCTGCATCCGCAAAATGCTTTGTAGAAAATCATTTATTGAAGTACAAAAGTACATCCGAATTAGATGTTCTATTACAGAGCAGAGCATACCTGGTCCTATATGCTAGCCTCGAAGAACTATGTCAAGCTATACAACCACACAATCTGAAGCCATTCTTGGAGATAACACTGAACTATGTTATAGAGAAAATGACAGTCGATAAAGAGGCATCAAAGATTGTGTTTGCTGACATCATGTCTTCATATGCCAAAACATTAAAAAACGAATCGATACACGATACCAATAATACATTATTATCTACTATTTTAGAGAACCTTTTGGATAAAATTGATCTGACGTGTGAACGATTTGAAAGTTATTTTAATGCAGCTTTAGCACTGTCAACAAAACACGTAGAAAGAATGACGTCTCCCAGTGTATGGTGGGAAGTAACTACTACTAAATTAAAAAATGCCATTGCCGTTAGATGCAAGCTGGTTCTACAGACTAATGAAGAAACCCCATTGGTGTGGATGAATGAATTTATTCATACAGCCTTACCGTATGGGTAGGATAATTATGTCCATTTACATTTAAAAAAATTCTAATTCTATTATAAGTATATATTATAATTATTACAGCACTGAGATGTACTTACTGGAAAGTGTACAAAGGGTACAGTCTAAAATGCGATTTAAAAAATCTGCTGTAACTTGGACCTTGGATTTTATAGCTCGATTACAAAATGCCGTAGCTGGTTCAGCGGAAGAGAGTATTAACAAAATAAATTTCTATTGTGATATTTTATTTGTCACGATTATCTCCTTATCTGGTGTCGATTGTACGCTAACAAGAAGAGATTTAATCATTTCCTCACCGGAAATCCGGGCTAAATTTTTCCCTCAAGCAGTCGCTATCCTCGCCGATAGACGATATTGGAGTGATATAATTCCGCAAGTATGCGCATACATACATATATATATATACATACATATGTGTACACATATACTATTTCATTTTTAGATGGTATTTTAATAAACAACCAATATTCTCTTATGCGCTAATAAATTGTCTCTTTGTTAACTAACGACTGCAAATCTGTGCAGTAACAATTGGAGATATCATTAGTGAATGTAAATGTAAACATGTAAATTTTAAACATTTTCAGCTTATGGAAGGGTTCAATTACATGCGAACGAATATTGCATTAGTTCATTACAAACTGGTATTTCATACAGCCTTAGTATCTTTAAGGCATAAACCATATTATAAGGAAGCATGGACCAAATATGTATCTGTTAAAACAAATATCTCTACGTAAGAAAAAATTTCTTCTAACAAGAGACAGAATGTGTTAATATTTATTAATAAAGGAATTTTCCTTTTTTTGATATCTAGAAGAAATTATTTGATTGCCCATATCCAGTTAAATTACATCAAGAGTTAATTTTGATTACACATAATTTGTTACGAATTCACAGATAACGTGAAAATGTAGGTACTAATATGAATTTATGCTATGTACGAGATTAGAGAAAATTACTTCTCGTTCTGGCCTTATTATTTACTAAGCAATATTTACGTATTATATCTCTCACGAAACAATACTTCAATTTATGAAGTGATCTGAAAGAAATTTTCTTGTAAAAAAAAAAGATTTCAATCTACACTCCAGTTTACCTTAATATAAAAATTTGATTTCCTGTAATAACATACGGAATACTACTTCTTCAATTAAAGTACATTCTACTTACAGCTCGCTGCATGTGCAACCTCAATTATCTACATCTATGTACAGTAGCTTCGTCACATATGTTGTATGTGACGATATTCATAATGCTACACAGATGTTTCGCTGTTGTCTAATGTCATAACCGTTAACGTATTAGGTCTTGAACCAGTCAATATCTGATCTTCGGGCAGACGCATTCTGGGATCCAAAATATTTCTTTTGGTTTCAATATTTTTCTTAATCGGCGTACGACTAGGACTAGACTTTCTACTACTAGGATAAGACTTCAACAAACGCGCTCTGAAATTTTCATAGTAACGTAGCATTAGAAATCGGCAAAAGTGATAAATATTCTTTAAACTTATACCATTATACTTACGCGTCTATTAATTTAAGGTATAGCCGTGTGTACACTTGATACTCCTCATCCCCAAACTCTGTAGGGTCGTGTCTCGCATGTTCGTACAAATCACAAAACTGATGAATCAATCGCTGACCACTTCCGTTTAAAGGTGTGGCCAATGTTGTGAGCAAATATGCTCTCAAATTTTCCGACGGATGCCTTTTTAGGCAACAGTCGTATTTGGTAATTTCTGTTTCTGTAAAAAAACAAATGCGAATAATGAGGATATTGAGGGGTCACGTAGACCTGTAGAAACAGATAAAAGTACCTAATGTCTTGACATCGTCCACAGCCTTTAATCTGTAGTAATGCGGTGGAACTTGACTGCCAGGTGTCAAAATATATCTCTGATCACTGATAAGATGCGGTTCGTATTGAATTCTTGGTATCACTTCTATGCGTCTCTCGATCTCCCTTTTTAACGACTAAAAAAGTACCATTCGTATTACTTAGAGCTGTCAGTACATAAGTGTCTAACCTTCACGGTAAAAATATTCTACCTTTCGTGCATCATGCCCTATAGGAATGTGAGGACCCCTCCGTGATCGTAAGGCAAACCTCATAATCTGACGTTTTGCAAAGATGAATAATAGTAATATAGTTAGTACACCAGCCGCTATAAATATAACTATAGTTACACCGGACAGTTCCTCCGTCATGTTTATACCGCATGCACATGCGTATGCGCGATACAATGAGCGTACACACATGTAAATTCACATGTACATGTGCACTTTTAACGGATAATTTGCCATGTGATATGTGGAAGCAAATTTAGCTGTCACAATTTACATTAAACAATAGATTCTGGGCTAAATAGCGGCAACGATTGACAATTAATACAGATTAAAAGAGTGATAAATTGGTACGCTTTTCTTGAATCTTTACTTTTTACATACAATATTATTTTCATATTATTCATTAACAGTATGACAATTACATTCATAAATTTTTTAAAAAATTTTCGATGGGCTTTTTAAATACAGTGTCGTGTATGTTTGCAATTTCGCGTAATATGTTCTGTTGCTTGTTGGAAAAGGTAATATTTAACTTTAGGAACGCTAATATCAATTTCCCATATCTCTTGTCCTTGGAAAAGTGGAAAGCGTTCTCAGAGAATAGACATATAAGTTTGTCTTTTGTGTCGTCATCTGCTTTAATAGATAATAAACTCTGTAAGATAGGTATGTGCCAAGGCTTTAGTTCTCTTACTTTACATAGAAATTCTCTGCAAGAAATTTACAACAATTTATATTGCTTCAAAGTAAATTGAAGATAATTGTATAAGTGTTTCGTTTATCTATTACAAAGCTTACACGAGAAGCACCGCTTTCCTCTGCGAGCTAAAAGCGTTTGCTATTGTATTCATGAGCGTTACATCTTTTAAATCATCGTTGAGAATTGGAATGAAAACTAATTTTTGAATATCATCAGGAAATCTTTCTACGCATTCTGCAAGTATCGTTATCAATGGTCTTGAAGGTTCTTTAGATTCCTTTATCTGTAAAACGCACATAGTAATACTTTATTTATAACTAATGAAATCTACAATGACAACGACGTATCACCTTTGGCAACATAAAGTCACTACAAATTATGTTTATATACTTTATTTCCTGCTCTTTACTCATCTCGTACATGGAACGGAAAAAGTGATAAATGCCCTTTGGACTTAATCTCTTTCTCAAATCTTGAATAATTTGTAGCAAATCTTCGCTCGACAAATCCTCTAATTGACTAAAGTCCAATTTTCCATCGTCATGCTCTAGACTCTCATATAGGCATTCTATGGTATCGTCCAATTGCAATGATTTTCTCCGCACTTCCAATTTCGGACAATTTTTTTCTTGCTGTGTGAAATAAAATTGCGTCGATGAAAACTCTGTCGTCTGATCGATCGGCGCGATCGACTCTTCACCGTGACTATCCGCATTCTGGTCATTACTTTCATCCGTATCTCCGGTATCACTTTCATCCTCGATGAGAATTTCATCCTTTTTCTTGCAACATATGTTTTTAGTTACAATATGAAGTATAACAATCCTACGATACCTTTAATAGCATCCACCAAATATGTTCTAACCTTTCCTACAAAACGCTTCCACAAGGGATTCGCATGAGCGATATCATTTTCTAACTTTCCGTTGATAATTTCTATCCTGCGCAACGTCTGATCGGATAACTTATACTTAAGAAAACAATCATAAACGTCCATACTTCCCGCAGATCATTCGGTTTTTTCCTTTCTGGGAAGTATCGGCATGCGCTCTTCGTTCCTCGTGCTTTATGTGCCCATAAGTAACAAACATTTAATAACACAAAAGGATATAATATGAAGAAAGAAAAGATTCGTCGACCGTATAATTTTCATAATTCCGTACGCAGGCCTTCTAAAACGACAAAGGTAAGAAAGATATAGAGAAAGGAAGGCTTAAAATCAATTTAGGTATGAGTAAGATTCGTCGATAAAGGGTGATTGCTCCTTTGTGTGATATATTCGTAAAATTGGCAATGTCTCGTGAGCAAGTGGATTTTCCTCTATCGCACATACATTTAGATACGTGTGAGAATATTCCACGCAGGCTAATGTCCGATGTTTTGCCTGACTTTCAACGTCAGACTGTGGAATTCTTCGAGTATCCTTATGGGGCGCGGAGGCTCGCCGGAGGTGGCGGCCTCTACGTCGCACCTTGACAATCCGCTCATTCGCAATCGAGCCGTACGCAGAGTCGCGTCGATCCGGAGGTTAGCAGCCAAATGCGAGGGCAGATTCTTTGCCTCGAGACCGAGAGATCCCGTGGAAACGATCGTATGATCGCGCCAACGAGAAACGTCGACACCCAAAAGGACACGGTGAGCGATATTTTTCACACCGATAAGGCGGCCGTGCGGGTGCGCCGCGTGAAGGATGTAAATAAATATCCTGACAAGCATAATGTGCGACATATTCATTAGTGAAAAACAGTGCCGATTTGACGGCCGTGCGTCAGTGTGCGGAGAGCATTGGCATCTTCTCCGAAAGTTTTGTAAGTACCACAACGTATTGCCGTCCGTCGCAATTTGTTTTATACTTTGAAACGAAACACAATCGGCGGGAGTGAACATGCATACGGGAAGAACTTAATTCTTGGTGTGTATAACTACATCGCCCTACTCTTATTTTCGACGAAATGTCGAAATACGATCGCCAGATTTCGAAATATTTGATAAGAATTCTCGAGGTAGTCCATTTGCACTTTAATTAAGGCGCGGTAGTTGCGTAGAATTCTCGAGGAATATGAATCGAATCTTGCTTTTGAGCGATGCTTAGTCTCCGATTATGGCTAGTTATTGGTGTGCGAGATGAATCGGAAAAAGTTTGCAACAAGGTTGATACTAATCTCTGCACTGTTTACCGGTCCTAAAGCCCGCGAAGCTTGCGGATAGATAATCCTTTTTATGCCGGAAACTCGGTCATAGACAATGATACCGATAAAAGCATCGCTTTTTGTGGCCGTAAATCTCGATACTTTAGATTCTATCGGAGTTACCACGTAACTATTTTCTCGTTTCATTTGCATCGTTACTGGTGACGAAGTATCTTCGCTGGAAAACCCAGACCAACCGAGGTCACGCGTGCTCCCCAAATGATACGCGATACGTTAAACCGGCGCGCGTCTCCAAATTATTTTCTTTTTTTCGAATTTTCGACGAAATTTAAAAGCCGTTACAAAAATCAAAGACATCGCCTGCTCCATTCGTCGGCTCGACAAGTGCGGATTGAAAACATCGCTCATCGATGTCCAACGATAATATGCCGTTAAAAGTACCATAACCGGTCGAAAATGACCGTGACTATATTCCGTAATTTCCCGATCTATTTGTGAACAGAAAATCGACCGTTTGCAAGCAATACAGACGTTATTCCAAGAAAAACGCGGTTTCTGGCCGCACTCTGTGTGTATTCTTCCCGTTGATCAACGATACGTACGCCGTTATCAATTCGCAGATAATACACACGTGCCTTTCTGGGATTAATGTACCAAATTCTGGTACACATGAAAAATCGACAACAGACGCCGATAGGTATCCCAAATTTCTAAACGCTTACAATCGACGCGTATTTATCTATATCCTTCCCGGCGATTTAAGGCGCCACAATTATCGATGCGCGCCAATTAATACGAATTCGCATATCGATGAACGCCACGGATCAGATCCGAAAATTTCTGCACGAGCAGGTACGTCGAGCTTTTAGAAAAATGCCGATACTCTCGGACCTGTCGCGTCGGTTTCACCTGTTGACCACCGACGCGAAACCCGATCCACCTCGTATCGTCGTCGAGGATAACTCGCATCGCTCCGAATCGTCTTCGAGTTCGCGGGAGAAGGGAGCCAGGCAGGACACGAAGTCCGCACCGAACACTCCAACACTGGGACACGATCCAACATCCGTTCAACCACAAAAATCTCTGCCTACCAGCGGGAAACCTGCGGATGCGGATGTTTCATCCGAGGAAACGCGACCGGGCAGGAGGGACTCGTCGCCGAGCAATTTCGCGGAGTCGAAAAAAACAGGCGCCAGAAGTAGGACGAAAACGAGGCAGAGCAAGTACAGTAAGCCACGATATCCATACGTACTTTGGCGATAGGATGCTTATTTGCCGAACCATCGAAACGCGCGACAATAGGGGAGACTCGGCTATCGCCCTCGATGATTTCAGTGAAATTGGTCGGGATATTAGTTCTGTATCTACGACCGGCCTGACCGTAATTATAGCCGCAGATATCCGGCCAGTTGTGAGATAAATGCGCGTTAATGGTGTGAGCGTAATTGTCGAGTATAATCCATGTTTCCATTATTATCGTAACGCGATTGTTCCTTCAAATTTGTAGTAAAAAAAAAATTGGAGTAAGAATCTGAGTCGAAATCTGGATAAGAATCGGTTACATTGGAGAATATGATCTTTTCGCACGTTATACGTATTTCATAATTGTTTGGGTACTTGCGACTGAAGTATAGTTTTTCGTCAATATAAACTTATCACCGTGCTTAACGTTTTTAAAAACCACAAAGGTGCTGGTCGGGCCTTTTCCTGTAAAAGTTGCGTACAAGATTGTTCGTTAAATCGTGACTCATTATGCAATTTTATGTTTGTGCAGCACAAGGGACAAACGTCGTGAATTATAATATAGTTAATTCGAGCGGTGTAAAGATCGGTTCGAGGACGAGCTATATCTGCAATGTGAATCAGTATCCTATGAAAGAACCAGCGGCAACCGAAGGATCTTGGACAAAACCGAAATTCCGCGATATGCCGGCGGATGTCTCGGTTTTGAGTTCCAGCAAGTCAGAAATTAGTTTTGACGATATATTCATAATTAAGACCCACATAGGTCACAGATGGAGGGATGTCGCAAGGAGACTATGTTACTCCGACGGGCAGATCGAGCAGTTTGAGGAGAATCATGCGCACAAAGGCATAGACGAGGTAAATTCGCAATGTATTATAATGGAAGCTAAGTGTCTCGACGCTAATCGGCTATTTAATTTAGTTATTTGTGTGCAGGTCATTTATCAGTTTCTCCTTGACTGGAAACAAGCTAATACCAAAGATGCGGAGCTTGGGAAATTAGTGAGCATACTGTGGTCCTGTCAGGAATACGATTGCGCCGAACGATTGGCGGCGGTGTGCAAAAGTTCGTCTTAGCAGTTGATCTTATTCGGTACCGTTTTTGGACGCCATTATTGTACTTTACATAAAAACCCGACCATTCCGATAGAATAGTTCAATAGAATAGACACTTGTGCGTATTTTATTACCCATTTGTATCCAGTTTGGTTGGATACCGGATATTCCTAACGAAAGAATATCCATTGTTGTGATCTTACCATGTATATATAAATATATATATTGTATCGACGTTCGAAGAGCGATAAGACGAATTACTGGTATGCGTCTTATATATATACGTGTATACAATACGCAAGTATATATCGTACGCGATTTTTCGTGTTATGAAAAAAGCGTCTTATTTTATATTATCGTTTTGAACGAGTAATAAAGCCCGAACCAAATGGTTGTTACGGGCAGCCAAGTACAGCCGATTCAATTTTTTTAACTGTTTGCTCACGACATACCATGTACATTACGAAAAAAATAAACATGTTTGCGAATTGTTTTTGATAATAAGAGGGATTTAATCGCTAATGACATCTAAACAAATACACTCATAAAAGGTTGGAATAATGTTTATTCTTAAAAATATGTATCATTATCGATTACACATTCGCATTACTTGTGCCGTTAACTTCGGCACATCTTGGGGAACATTTTAAGACTAACTAGTTTATCATATTTTACAATTAACCGTTTTTAATAGTTACGATACTGAATTTTCTATGACATATGTTATTACAAAATATATACATTTAAAATAAATTGTTAAACTATATTTCTATTACGTTATTCTATAAATGCTTAATTACGTACTAATTATCTAGTCGAACAATTATAACGAATGCAATCGTGCGTATGTACGGTTTAATGTTACGAATGGAATTTGTATTAATGTATATGTACATAAGTATTTGGAAAACTGTAGACTCCTAAGATATTCACTAGCTTGCTTTCGATATACCGACAAATTATTCTCATCGCAAGTGGATGTTTTCCAAAATAACCGAATATTGTAGTCTTAATCTGATTTATTACGATCTAGTATTTTAATATTTTTATACAGATCTTTAAGTAAATATATTCTTCGTTGTCATTGACACGATTAGTTGGATGCACCGGTTTTAATTTGCGGTAATCCATTTTTTGGTGATAACGCCGTTATACTCTTCTTTTCATTTTCATCCTCGATGTGTACCCCAAAAATTTCGTTTTTACAAATTTCAAATTGACCTACCATTTCTTCGAGACTTTTATTTCCATCCAACATGATCACTGGTGCAGGAACCGTGAATAACGTTTGATGAAAAAGCCAATCATCGTGAATTTGATGAATTTGCTTTAGATATTCTAACGACACTGCGTTCTCTTCTTTTCGTGCTCTCTCCCGCATGCGTTCATAAACAGTTTCTGGCGTGGTTCTTAAGTACACTATTTTATAAGAAAAGATAAATACAGGAATTCATAAATTACATAATAACAAAGTTTTAGTACATCAGAAACTTGATTATATTATAGATCATTACCTATTAAATCAGTCTCTATATTTGCACTTTTTATACACCAATCATACCAGTCTTCGAGTACAACAACTTCAACTGGACGTAGCATTTCCGTACGCTTCATATTTTCTATAAAACACCTTGCACTATATACCGACCGTTCCATAATTTTATATGGGGAAAGTGTTTTATAAGTATGTAACTGAAGCATTGTTAACTGTACATAAGATTGAAACAAAAAGGCATAGCGGGTGGGATCACTGTACATAAGTTCCTAAAAATGTTATACCAATTAGAAGCTCTGATAATATTTCTGATATTATTACAAAGCAGTATTGCAATTATGTTTTAGTAACATATATAGGAGGAATACGTTCTATAATAGTCATATCAAAACTTACCAATAAATTAGTGCCTGCTACGTCACGCCAAAGTTCGACAGGTTCTTGTAATACAGTTGTGTTGTTAAATTTTTTAAAATGACTTAAGAATGTTGTTTTACCACTTCCTATATTCCCTTCTATACACACTGTAAATGGACGCTGGAATAATTTGTGAGGTGTTACACTCATCCTTATTACAGAGTGGAATACTCTTTTAACTAAAAACAAAAATTATGCATAACGATAGAGATAAAGAATCTGCTCTTCTCGCGGATTATTTTAGATTGGTATAAATCTAACTTCATCGACTCACTATTTTTCAAAAAACGGTACACTTGTTGGATGTGCTCAAATGTGTTCTCAACTTTTTACATCCAACTTCTAATAAATTAACGTGAATACGAAAAGTAATAGTCCTAAAGGTTACGTGTGCTTATACTTTCGTGGTTTAAAATTCTTAAGAAAACTTGTTTGAACCTGATAAGGGACACTTAAGTTATAAAAGAGCTACACGAAATTATAAAAAAAAAAAAAAAAAACACCTATCCCAGCAGTGAACGTTGAAGAAATATTAATCGTGATATGTTAATGGAACATTCGACGAAAGTGCACTTGGTTTACCGCCAAATTTTCTCCCACCCTTGTACACCATTACCTTTCAAAGAAGGAACATGCTCCCCCCCTTCCACCAACCTAACCAACGAGAATGCTACAAGCTTAAAACCAGTGGTTCTTTCCGGTATTTCTATCCTTGTTTATAATTTTTTAATATAATTATTTATCGTAAGTATTATGTATACATACTTGCGAAAGTCATTGTTGTTTTGTAATCAGCAATTTAATATACTGTCTATTTCTCGTATTCACAAATTTGGAATATAAACATTTTCTGAATCCACTAAATATATAAGCGTACGCTGTCACTATATAGCACTGCGTAGATAACAAGCGTATGTTAATTTCTTGGAAGCCCGGTGCATCGATTATTATCAGCTCACTTTGAATGTAGATACAAATAACTGCAAAGAAAAGAATTAATAAAATATATGTTCTGGTAAACACAGATTTGGCAATTGTGTTTCCCAAGTTTTGTTTTTTTTATGTTTGATTTTATATACTGAAGAATGGTTGCCGTTGAATGTTTATAATATTTTCAATATTACACATTTACTTTATAAAACGTAGTAGGACAGGTGATTCGGATCTTACTACAAACTCTGAATTCCACGCTAAATTGACCTTCGCAGTTGACGATGCTATCGAAGAAGCGTGTACAATTTGAATTAGCAAGTGAAACATTAACGTGATATTGTAATAATAATCTCACGTGCACTGATATTCAGTGTAACATACTTTTAATCATTAAATAAATTTAACAGGCTTTACGTTTTTAAATACTTGATATGATACACATTGTATGTATTAGAAATTATAAAAAATTATATTACTGTTTCTGGACAAGAATCTCATAAACGTTACGACACATGATTGGTTATTGGTATGGTGTTTGATGTATCAACTACTTTAAAGTCTATTTTCATTACGTCTGTAACATTCTGTCAATTTGGAAGCCAGTAAAAATAGTTTTTTCATAGTCGTATGCCACGTACAATTAAGTTTGAAAATCATGGTCGATTTGATCATGTCGAGAGTGTCTAAGAAATGCTTGGACCTTGATATTACATATTGTATACGCATCATGTAATGTGAGCACAAAAGAAATTGTTATAATACATTTATGTGATGTTTTGTATTTAATAGACTTATGCGTGCCACGCGTTATTCTGTACCCATAATAAAGGTTATGGGATAAGAAATTATTTTGAAGAGTTTCTCATTTTTGAGCGAGATGGGAAACTTTGTCGGCGATATTGTTATCTGGTAGGTTTGACTACATACTATTTAAATTTGAAACCGTCTATTTTACGTATTATACACCAATAAATAATAAATTTTTGTAGTGTACTGCTACTATGCTCGGTCAGTATCATATTCGGAGCCAGTGAAATTATAAAAACATTTACGAGCGGTAAAGAAGAATTTTTAAAAACATTTTCTTATAGTTGGCTGATCCGATTATGTTTAAATATGCTAGGATATGCCACTGTAATACTACCAGGTTGCCTTATTTATAAATATGTACGCTACACAAAATACATGCAAAGAGGAGGTAAATATTTAAGTAATTACGCGTAGAAAATTTGTTGTGTATTAATATAACTTTTTGTACCATGGCAACCATAGGCAAAGGATATATTCCAAGATTGATACATTCATGCTTTATGGGCCACTGTGAAACGGGGCTTTTGGATTCATCTGGATACACACCTACGCTTTCCAATCATAATCAACGTACTTTTACCGAGGATGCCCTTTTACTTGCGTATTGTTTCTTTGGATTACAAGTTAGTTATTTGACATGGGGGTACTTACAAGAGAAGATAATGACGCAGGTAAAAATGATTTATACCTATCTTATTTTTGGAATGCATAATTTCAAAGATTTGTTGATTTGTCCGTTAATTTGAATGTATTTATGTAAATACTTTTAAGGAAATTATGTACAATATTGTATAACCATTTATATTATTATACAGGAATACGAAAATGCAGATGGCGATAAAGCTCGTTTTCAAGATTCGCAATTCTTGGTATTCATAAATCGAATTCTAGCATTTCTAATGTCAGGATTATACCTACTTGTTCAAAGACAACCACCGCACAAGGCACCACTTTACAAATATGCGTTTTGTTCTCTTTCAAATATCATGAGTAGTTGGTGTCAATACGAAGCTCTAAAGTACGTTAGTTTTCCTACACAGGTAAAAATAATTTCATAGTCAAATCGTTTATAAGCGTAAGTGTGTTGTTGATAATTGTCTATATTTATAAAATAAGGGATAACGCGTGATATTTATAATTATGCAGGTATTAGCAAAAGCTTCAAAGATAATACCTGTCATGATAATGGGAAAAATCGTATCGCAAACGACATATGAATATTATGAGTATGTTACAGCGATACTTATTTCCATTGGAATGACTTTGTTCATGCTGGATAGCTCGGATTATAAAAACGGTATTTTTTTTTTTTTAATGTACAGCTTAACGAAATTAGTCTCCAAACAAAGCTATCGGATATGAACAAATTTTTTAAATATTTTAGATGGGGCTACTACTCTTTCTGGCGTCATTCTCTTAGGAGGCTACTTATTGCTAGACAGTTTTACAAGTACCTGGCAAAATGCACTATTTGTAGAATATGGTGCGACAAGTGTACAAATGATGTGTGCAGTTAATATGTTTTCGTGCTTGTTAACTGCCATGTCGTTATTTCAACAGTCCAGCTTCCCTTTAATACTTTCCTTTATGACAAAGGTACTTTCTCTTATATTATCCAGAATGCAGAATACCGCACTAATGTTTGAAATAGTGGAAGTGGAAATAATATAGTTGTCTATTATTATAGTTCCCTAGATTCATAGTGGACTGCTTACTCATATCAATTTGTTCGGCCAGTGGACAATTATATATTTTTTATACAATTTCCAAGTTTGGGCCAGTGACGTTTGTAATTATGATGACCATTCGACAGGTACTTATAATACACAACAACTTCTTTGATTAAGGCGATTAAAGTAAGGTTTAATTAATTAATGTTTGATGACGTTTTTTTCAGGGTCTGGCTATTCTGTTGTCATGTTTCATATATCATCATCAAGTAACAGTAATTGGTATCTTAGGAATAATGCTGGTATTTGGTTCGGTATTTCTTCGTATATACTGCAACAATCGATTACGTGCAATTAAGAGACGTAGAGCCGCGGCAAATAGCTTAACCGATTAGAGGACTGCAAATATACACTATGCTCGATCGAAGAATAAATTTTAATAGTGGATAGTTATCATTGAACTATTTTATTAAATGTTCGTGATACCGAATGATTCCTAGTTTCTGCCAAACATTTACACGCTCTAGGGTTTACATGTTTACATGCTGTATAATAAAATAATTTCGATAGTTTTATATGCAGTACACTTTTTATAAGTCAGGAGTGAATATTTCTGTATTTATTTTCCAACATTTACTCTTTCTATAAGCTGTAATGCGATGATATATGTAGTTAATATATGTAATGTATACTGTATTATTTATTCAAATAATATTTATTTTGGTACTAATGACTTCAAAAGTGATTGTATACTTTTCTACAAATGGTAATATTAGCATAAAATTGCATGGTTATCTATAGTAATATTTTAACAAGTAAGGTGAGTAACTTCATACTTTGAAATACGCTCGATTCTTGTTCAAACACGTGTAATTATATAACAGGTTCCAAATTTTACAAATCGTAGTAATACGAGTTACTCAATATTTTAGTTATTTCATAGATGTTGCGAAGACATGAGCACAACAGGTATGAAACAAAGATTCGAGATTCTGAAATCAATTAAACGAATTGGAAGTTTATGGTTTAGATACGTATAATGAAAGGAAACGTAATGTATAAATTATGACGCTTATATTGTATATACATTCATCAAGAATATTTTTATTTTAATTATACACTCATCGATAAACACCATACATGGTTATTAACAATACGGTCTTTGTTTCAAACAAATTTACTTTGTACCATACAATATTTATTGATAAATATCTGTAATACCTCTGCACGATTAAGCATGATACATAAAAAAGAGATTGATCTAACCAGTAAAAAAAATTGGCGAAGTTGTCAGTTACATAAATACTGTAAAATGTGCGAATATAAAAAATAATGTACGACAATCAGTCTTCTGGGGATGGGGGGCGATAAATTGCGATAAGGCACAAGATAGAGATAACCACTGCGGACGCCAAGAGAACTAATTGTATGCTGCAAAGAATGAGCTCCAGTCGAAGTACATAATTTTGCCAGAAAAGGAAATACAACGTTGCCAACGAGCTAGGAACCGTCAAGACGATTCCAATGAGAATCAGTAGTCCTCTTTCTGTTAAATTTCCCTTCCTTCCAAGATATATCCTGCCGCCTTCCGTCGCAATAAGGAAGAGTAATAGGGCAAATTCTGTCAATGTTGTACTGGTGCCCGGTGAGGGCAGATTTGCAGCCTTGAAGAGACCCATTCCCAACTCACATATGGCAAACATGCCAAAGTAAAATGAGTTCAGGTACATCAAAATTTCATAGGTCAGGGAAGAGTTAGCTACAGTGGGCATTTTGCCGGTATCTTCTCAGACGTTAGAAATCTTTACCTCATTGGATCTTCATTTATGTCCTTGATTAGGCTTGGTTAGGATAACAGCAACGCCATTTAGTAGGCATAGTCTCCTTTACGTATCCCAACCCTCGTACAAGTTAGTGAAAATGACACTTGTAGATATATATTTACTACATACATTGAAATATATGAGGGCGTATTTATGTATATACGTTTCCTTTTCAGTTTTCATTCACAATTAGCCCATTTTTCACTGTAGGAACATTCGTTCCGACCCTTCTTCAAGACTTCTCTGCTTAAATGCTCTTCACGTCTAGTAGGGAATATTGTCAGAGGGTATACCGTTTAAAAAAAAACCTTCCTTCTCGTTTGTGTTTCGGTACCGTGTTTATTTTTAACATTTAACCTCGACCAAATTTCTGTAATACGATAAGAGCGCCATCACGGAACACGAGAAATTACTCTCATGTATGAGATAAGGTGGAAATACGGATATATTTCCGTATACTTTTATCCAATTAAAATAATAAATGGTACGCTCTTGTGTACAATATATAATTTTCTTCTTTACGATAATTTTATTTTGGTTGAGAGTGACCCTCTCTGACAATGCGTTTATGGTGGTTGATTTTACGAATTCAAGCTTAGAATATGAGAGATTAAATTTCGATGAGTGTACATTCTGAGAAATAACCTAATAATGCAATATCCAATGGTTGCGATACAATCGCTATATATTTTTTAAAAAGACGTATAGTCTATTGGCGGTTCGACCGTGGCCTATCACGTTAATGCCGCGCGAGGTATATCGGACATAAAGTACAATGCGTAAGTACGGTATGCGATGACACACACATATGTGTGCGTGCGCGTGTGTTTGCTACTCGAATGTTTCTCCCATTTAGCAACCGCATTAAAATACACGTTGTTTACGTCAGATTTCGGATTATTTTTTATCTCACACGTCACGCCAAGATTTGGCTCTTCTACAATGTTAGAAAAACTTTGCACGCGTTTGGAGTACGACGATAACACCCTGAACAAACTATGGCACACTGTTTAAATATTTCGAAATTGAAAAGCCCTATCCGTTTCCTTCGATGTTACAATAAAATCGTAGGAGCAAACTTGCACAAGCAGTGCTCGTCGGACTGTTTTCGTCTGCCGCGATTGCGAAATGTGAATTTTTCCAATTGCGTCGCTCTTAAGGTCCCCGTAAACCTTTCCTGGAAATCCCAAATTAAGAGGCAAGATCAAGACAACGGTCTCGCGTTCGAGAGTAGAAAGGCGCCCAGTTTTTTCGACGAGATCCAGGACTTGATATTAATCCTGTCCAGAATAGCTCTCGTTTGGTTTGTTCTCGTTGCACTGCTAATCGCGCAAATCGCAACACGCCTGACAGGCTCCTCCGCGTTTCCCGAAATATTCCTCAAAGGTACCGATCAAAGGGCTTATCTCAATTATTGGCCTGCACTCGATATATCGTTTAACGAGAGGAGCCCGAGTCAATAGCGCCAATTACGGTGCTTTTACCGTCTTTCAGCTATCGAATTTCTTGGTCCGACTTTTATTAAACTCGGTCAATGGGCATCCACTCGGAAAGATTTATTTCCCGAGGATATTTGCCGCGTACTTTCGAAGCTCCAACGGGCAAGTTCAGTGCACTCTTGGATGTACACCAAGCGTTTGTTCGATGCCACCTATGGCCCTGCCTGGAGGAATTTATTTGTCAAATTGGAGGAAAACGCGCCGATTGGCTCGGGTTGCTGTGCTCAGGTATATACAATGAGATATTTTAAAATCGTCGATGCACCGACGAGTGACAAAAATTTTGCACATCAGGTCTACAAGGCGTGGATCGACGTCGATGCTCGCGTTGAAACAATAGAGGAACCTAAAGTACCTCGTACGGTTAAAAGTAAGCGGAGTTATATTTGCGTGAAATAATGTTGTGGAGATACGTGCATTTCAAACAGGCAAAACGTGTTTACAGTTGTTGAATATTTGTGCATGGGAGGCATCGCCACTTTCTTGGGTTAGTACGTACACGCAAGTTATAGTTCCTCGATCCAAACACTCTCTCTTTGGCAGCATCGATTAGAATTTATGGATTACAGGGAGAGTTTTTGATGGAAATGATAGCCGACACGACATCGAGGCACGGGGCAAAAATTTGCAACCGGTAGCGGTGAAAGTAATGCATCCCGGAATTAAAGGCCAATTCAAGTGCGACGCTGGGACATTACGACTTGCGGGAAACGATTTCTATCGAACTGATACGCCTGACCTTTATTTTCCTTTGCTGTTTTAGAAGGGATCTGATTATAATACGAGGCCTATGCAAATGCGCTACGTACGTCATTCCACAATTGCACTGGTTAAATCTGACCGAGTGCGTCGATGAATTTTCGCGCATCATAGAGAATCAAGTAAGAATTCAATGAGCTGCGCGACTTTTATTGGGATACGTCTTAATACGCGTTATCGAAAAGGTCGATTTAAGGACGGAAGCCAGGAATCTGATAAAATTCTCCGAGAATTTTTCCAAAAAGCAAGACGTAATTTTTCCGCGTCCTTATCTGAATTTTACACATCGCGATATACTGGTCGAACAATTTCTCGAAGGCGCGCCTATTTCCGATTATCTCGATTCCCTGGATCGAGACTTGCAACGGAGACTCGCTAAAATCGGAATAAAAACGATTTTGCAAATGGTAATTGGCACTGCGTCTTACGAGACGATCCTTTTAATATGACGGTAAATTCGTTCATTAGAAATTCATTAAATTACAGGTATTTAGGGATAATTTCATTCATTGCGATTTGCATCCGGGAAATATTCTTGTTGAAATAAACGAAGAGCCCGGTAAGGAAGGTCGTGCGTTTATGTGGAAATTTATCAAACCCTTTCATTCCATGTACAAGCTACGTCTGATCGTACTCGACTGCGGCTTGGTAGTTTCGTTGAACGAACGCTGCTGGCAAAATCTTCGCGACGTTTTCCGATCTATCGTGATGGGCAACGTACGTATTCCCAGATTTTCGAAGCTATGAAAGTTATAGCACGTTTCTCAAGTCGCACCCTTACACGTTCTTTAGGGAGAATTAGCGGCAGAATATATTCTACGACATAGTTCGCACATGACTCCTGATCCGGAAGGTTTTAAAAGCACAATGAGCGATATAGTAGCTACGTACATTGGAAGCGGTACCAATGCGCAGAATGTAATCACAAGTTAACTACCATTATACTACCAAGTTAATACTACAGTCGAATGTTCACTCATCAACGGCCGCATCGCGTCCTTCTTTAAACTCGAAATTGAATAATTCATCGTGAATTTTCGTGCGATGTTCGAGGGTGGGAAGCGACAATTGAATTTTCCCGAATGCTCGTTCGAGCCTATTGCAGGTGAACGTAAGTACCGTTGTCGGTGAATTATTCGCCGCGATGGTCCGTCATCGGGTTAAGCAAGACGGATCTTTCAGCAGCGTAATACTTGGCATGATGGTCATCGAGGGCCTTGGCCGAAGTCTAGACCCCAACATCGATATATTTGCCGAAGTATTGCCCTTTCTACTTCCCGGTCTGGCGCGGGTTAAAGGACTTAAAAATAAATCCTTATAGCCGAACGGCCATGATGCGGTGCAAGTATTTTTTTGCGCGCAAGATTTTTGCTTACACGGCGGTAGTCGGACCGCCGAAAAATAAAAGTGGTCGACGGAATAAGCGATATAACGATAGATTAGCGATGATTAGGCGAACGGATCGCGGTCTGGCACATTGGACGTAAACGGCGATAAAATTTGCATGGGATATAAATACAGGCTCGGGATTTGCTTTACCGCTTTGACTTTTTTTTCTTCCTCCTGCGATCGGTGATAAATTATGCTCATATTTTACACGAGGACGGTACTCTTGGAAATTTGCATGAGAACGTACCGAACAACGGCTGCTCCGCATTCGTGAGAGGACCGAAACCGCGGGGGGAATTTCGATTTTAATAAGCCAGCGTCGAACGACACCCGGAGGGGTTTCCGATTTTAAAACGGACCACAGGAACCCGTAATCGCAGCCGACAGAATTCCGGCGAATGACCAGTTGTCCATGATCGCTTCCTGGTTGGCCGACCGTCTTCGATATAGCCATACTACGCCTTTCTGTGCTATATACGTGATCGGCGCGTACCTCGTGTATGCGTAAGATGGTGTATCGTGTGTACGCAGAATCAACCCGGTACGCACGTGTGCCTGCGTACACACATTCTTGGAAAATTACACTGGCAGATTTTTATCGCGATTTTCGATCTCTCTATGATTACTCACGGTATCGAGATGTTTTTCCAGAGTATCGATATGCGCCATTCGTAATAGGATTTGCGCGGAAGAAACTTCCGATAAAGATTATAATGAAGTACCTTGATGGAACGTTGATCGCACGGGAAGAACGAGAGTGGGTATTATTTTGCCGCGATCCGCGAACCTTTGCTTTCGATGATTCTTTTTTATGCATCGGGAGTTAAAAAAATTGTATCCGTCGGGGATAGAGGAATATCGTTATCGCATCGAATCGGCAAAATCAGACGTGGATGATATTAATCCGAAGGAGTCCGTGAATGTGACCTTCGCGCGGTCTTCTCGTTTACCGCGACAAATCACGTTTAATGCCTTGGGCTACGTAACACTATGGAATTTTAACTATCCGTCTAGGATAGAGCGGATACGTCTATACCGAGCTGCGTCTGGTAAATTTTATTATCGACGCCCGTGCCTTCTTCTTTAGTCCTTATCTCTCCACTCGTTTTTGGGTAGATGGGAGAGATATCGCTTTAATATTTAGCCAGGAAGATCTCGCGATGTGCCGTCTCTTGGAAGACGATCCTGAGAAATATACCGTAAAGACACGAGTAGACTCATGGTTTAAATATTCGGTTAGCAGGATCTTGTAATTTGGAGTCGTTTCAAAAACATATCGAGGGCGACGCGACAAAGGTCGAAACGAAGTCGAACCCTGGTTTAAATATTTAGTCTTTATGCAATTAGTCTATCTTGCAATTTGGCGTTTTTTCGAAGAATATTTCGAAGACTGCAGCAAAAATCAAAGTCGCTGTCTTCGGTCTTGCCGCGTGGGCATTCAGTGTTCCCACGATGCATTTTCGCGTACTTCACGGGTGAAGCCTTCGGTGGGTATTTTGAAAATGCGTATACGGTTTAATCGGCACCACCTTCATACGTGATCCGTTCACGATTATTCCTTTATCGATCGCAAAGCGATATCGCGCAAGTGGTTCCTGCAGAGCGTCATTAAATACACCGTTTGCTTATAGCAACGTGAGGTTTAATCAATTTTCCGGGAAGTGCCGATCTTCGTTTTAATTTAGCCTTTTTAGAAAATACTTTTTAAGTCAACGGTTTTAGGATTGCATCGACCAATGGTCAACTTCATTGACGCGCACGTTGACTTGCGATCGGCGATCAAAATTTTATAGCCAAACGTTTTAATGTACGATCGAAAGTCCAGCAATGCATCCGCGCGTGATCTTGCGCCAAAATTATTCGACGCGAAGAATAGAAAGATTTTCTCTTATCCATTTTCTAAGAATAATCAGCGCAAAATTATACGCGCCAGAACGCGTCGACAAACGATTATTTGCCGTCACTGTCTGAAACGTTATCGTGGAAACTATGCAAACAGGGTATATTGCCAAATCTGCCTGCCGAGCGTCGATATCATAGATCAGCGATGTCAATGGTATTATTTACAGAAACATCGTTATTACAAATTCATCCGCGATTCGGAGTTTATACCTAGGGACATCGAGGAGTTAATAAATACGTTGGGCGGATACATCGACGATCGAGAACCGCATTGGCGAATCGCGAAGCAAAGATACCCTTTGTCTCATACGCATATCGAGTGTCCCCGTAATTTTATTCCGCGTCGATCGAGGCTAGCTCATCGGTCTATCCGTCTACGCTTAATGGCAGGACGGAAAAAAAATGTCAATCTCCGGAGGTTCGCCTTTGCCGGTCTAGCTACTCTACGATACTTCACGTACACTTCCTCGTACACCATACCGTATATCTCTCGCTGGCCTATGCCGTCCAGACACTTGCCAACGTTTTATTTCGTTCGATTCAAAACGAGTTCCAATCGACGTCTCATTCCACGTGTTCACGCCCCCTATACCGCGATAGAGCTACATCGTTTCCCCTGACCCGGTCTAGCCCGTTCTATGCGCCTGCCGATTGCCGTTCTACTCTGAGCACCGTGCCGACTTAAATCGTCCCGGGCCGTGGAATAAATGTTTAATACCAGCGCACAGGATCGGCCAGTCATTTTGCCCGTCTGAAGACCAAAAATCACGCAAGCACCGTCTGCTCCCGGCTCGATCCTTTCAAGCACGGACCTCTTGCCGTGAGCTCACCTATTTCGGACGGAATAATCGCTCGGATTTTTATTCCAAGCGTGTAACGAGGGCCGAACCGTGGAATCTGAAAGCTTCGGCTTCCTATAAAATACAGACGTTACGCGTACGAAAGAAGAAGCTAAGTATCGATTACGTTTAAAGTAGGCGATCCGCCTCGTTCGTGGAAATTATTGCCGAGATATCAACCGCCGTGTACGCTGCACACGCTCCGCGCCCTGGTACCAAGTTCGAAACGTACGCCACGTTAATTCTACCGTATCCCATCGATTATCGTAAATCATCGCGCCGACCGAGAGGATTTATAATTCTAATCCATAATGGCCGCAAATCAGTTAGTATTTCACAACGGACCCACTGCGAACCGATATTTAATCGAGCGTCAATGTGTCCAATTTCAAAGCATTAGTTTCAACCGGATCGGCGCGCAGGTCGATCGTATTACGTTGCCGGGTGCGATCGCATTAAAGTCAAAGAAAGGTGAGCGTGTCTGCGATCGGCGAACCGTCAAGATTCGATACGTTCGGAGCGGTTTTTTTCGTATTTCGGCAAAATTCGTCTCCTCGATTTTCTTTCTTACGGAACGTTGCGTCTCGTCCCTCCTCCTTCCCGCCCCTAGCTGACCGGCACTGCCCCCTCTCCCCGACGATCAGACACGATCCCCTTTGATCGAAACGCTTCGCGCCATCTGGTGTCGGTTCCGCATCGCTCATTACCCGTGGCCCCCACCACCGACGCGCTCTTCCCCCACCAGCGGCCCGCGGAGCCTGGTATAGGGCCAGGCAGGGCACGACGACGGACATGTAAACAGAGAGGACAAGGAGAGATAAGAGAGTTCGTCTCCGAGCGTCGCAACGGAGACGGACCGGCGGCCTCTCCGGTCGACGCGCGATTCGTCGAAAAGAGGGGACGGTGCGCCCAGTCCGTTTGTTAGCGGCACGATCGATCGGATCGACCCCAGCATCGGCCAAGAGGATACGGCGATTAACGGCAATTAATGCTCGTCCCGTGTACGGGCGACGTGTAAATCGCGGGCGGCACGCTCGCGGATCGTCGGACACGCGCCCCCTCCCACACACCCCGCCCTCGGCCCTCCGCCCTTCTGCTCCTGCTCCTCCACATCCTCATCCTTCTCCTCCTCCTCCTCCTCCTCCTCCCTCCCTCCTCCTCCTTCTCCCTCTCCCCCCGCTGACCCTGCTCGCGCGAGCTTGATCTCTCGATCCCACATCTCTTTTCCTCCTCCTTTTTTCCCCCCTTTCCTTCTTCCTCGCTCGGCTACGATATACTTGAGCCTCTCGCTTCGGATCTCTTCCTGGCCTCCCGCTTCCCCCCGCAAACCCTCTCCTCCCCGTGGCAAAGCTCATTTTTCCCCCCTTTTTCGCGACACACAAAGACACACGAGCGCGCGCGCGCACCGGGCTGGCGGGCCACTCTTTCGGAGTTTTTCGGAAAAGAAAAAAAAAAGAAAAATTGGCGCGTCTTCTCGGTGGAACTTTTTGGAATCAGTGCGGCCGTGGACTTTCGTCGAGGAGGTGTGTTCTCTCTCATTGTCCCGTTCGCGGGTAGCGGCTTTCCCGCTCGCGGGTCCCTATTTTCTTTTTTTTTATCCCTTCTCCCGCAGGCCTTTCGGTTATCCACGTTCGTCCCCTCCCGGCTCCCCCCCCCGCCCCGAGCCCCCGTTCCTTTTCTCCCGCCCCCCTTCCTCCTTTCTTATCGTCAGATCCGAAGGGAGATCCGTGCGCGCCTCGAACCGCAGCTTTACATTCGGCGCGGGCATTATTATTGTCCGCATTTGTTAATACCACCTTCGTCGACGCTATCACTACCACCATTACTACCTCCACTACCACTATCATCTCCACCACCACCGTCTCCTCTACCACCACCACCACTACCATCATCATCACCGCCATCACCATTACCACCACCGCTGTCACCATCGGCCACCACTGCTACCACCGTCATCATCATCACCACCGATCACGATCGGCGGCGAGAGCGTTCGGCGTGTTTCTTTTTTACCGTACCTCCGGCTACGCACACCCTTCGTGGCGGTTCGTAAGTACTCTAACTTTTTCGCCCATATTTACCTAGTGCTATCGTAATTCAGGGGATCGAGGAGGCTCTAATCTCTCTCGGCTCTCTGCACTTTCGTAATTTCCTCGCGCGGGGACTCCTCGATGATACACGGCGATAAAGGTAATCGATACGCGCCCCGCTCGCTAACCCTTATCGAGTCGTATTTGATTGGCATGTTGTTTTTGACTTTACGACGCCTCTCGATGAGGTTTACGATAATCCCTGATGCACCGGTATTTTTAAATGGTAAACTAACGGGCAGCCGATATCGTTCGCACGGTGTTTATATTGTATCTAAGAGCGACGAGCGCATCGTCGAGCGCTATTTCGGTCGGTCTCCGTTGCATCGTGCACGTCGTATCATTGTCTTTCTCCTTTTCCCGATATCTCCTCGTATATGTGCGCGTACCATCTGCGATCGATCGATCGATCGATTTAATCTTAATCGTGTTCACCGATTAGACGGATATTTAATACGATGACCGGGCGGTGCGTTAATTGCACGAGTTAATGATGCCGAACGCAAATACGCGAATGTACACATTACGAAATGCGATCTTGTACGGAAGTGAAGTCAATTACAGGTCGGAGATTTAATTATTGCATTTCAGGCGGGCACGGTTATTTTTTTGGGGCGATGACGATCGACCGACAAGCCGAGGCATCGCGCGTACTCGTCGTCGTGCGACGGTTCGATGAAAGAAAATATTTTGCTCGTTAAATTTGCATCCTTCCCGAGGAAAAGCGGGGAGTAAAAAAAGGCTCGAGAGTAGGAAGCTTCCGATTTCCACGTTCCGTCTTATCGTGCTTCGGTTTAGAGCGTCAAAATGAAGGTGCGTAGAAAAGGACGAAGCGGCGGGTGTCGGTGCATTCGTGCTGTGTAATCCACGGAATAATGCTAATGCAGCGATTTCCTTCGGTTACCGCGACTAAGCATCAGGACAGAATGTACTTATTAGAGCGTTATCAAACGTAAATAGTCGCGTGATCGACAAATCGGTCGTACAAATGAGATAACATGTTTGCCATATTCTTGATTTACATTCCCCCTCCTGCTGATCTCCACGTGCTATTCGGTCGCGTACCTGGAAGAATCCGAGACACGGATAATTCATATTTCTTGTTAGTCACGTTAACGAGAGCTACGCGTTCGAGCACGGCAACGACCAGGTACGGTCATTACTCGCTTGGTAATATAATTGGGTATCGAAATTAATCTACGTTTTGCCTCGAAGGTTAGCTCTTGCCGTAAGTTTCGTGTCTTAAGGGAAAAAGAATATATTGTAACAACCGCGATAATAGCTCCGATTAACTAATGGTCAGGAAGGATTATAGTCCCGGTTATTTGCCATTAATGATACGGTGAATAACATCGGTTATCTTTTAGGGTGTCGTTCGTTTAATTGGCATACGTAGCCGGCATTAAACTAAAAATAAAAGCACGATACGGCCAAAGATGATATTCTATACGCCGATAAAGCGACAATCGGCCGATATGTCCCGAGTAATAGTTATGAATTCGATCCGGCACGACAAAGAAATTGCCACACGCTATCTGCACCCTATAATCTTTCACGGTTTTTTTTCGTGTAATTCCAATCATCGGCTTACATAAGGAGGTAATGCCTTCGACGAAACCCGTTACTCGCCTCTGCCGCGTCGCCGAGCGTGCCTTTGGTTTAACGATTAACGAAGGCATTGTGCGTGCGTACAAATAATTGGTGTATCGCATTTGTTGCAAATGGCTCCACGACGAGTCGGCGATTTTTCCTCGATGGCATTACTCTCGTGCCCCGATCTCGCGCAGGGAAATAAGCCTTTATTTACCGTTTGTCGGGAACAGTAGCATTCCAATGTCTTTGCACACAATTACCCACATTCGTTATCTTCCCTACCGTTTTGCGATTCTGCGGCGTGCTCTTGCGCCTACCTCCGCCTACGTGCGCCTCTGACTTTCGGCTAAATAAATAAGATCGATTATCGATCCGCGCAGGATCTTCGAAGGAAGGCGCCTGGGGCTCCGGCCTGGGTGATTTCCCATTTTTCTCTCCGATCCTCGTTCACGACCGACCTGCGATCGTACGCACAATTCAGGAGCAAAGGTGCTCCGAAGATATCCGAGAAAAAGTGTATTTCGTTCCTTGAAACGCATAATACGGTATCTTGCTTCCGGAAACCGCGTACGGTAAACACGCGTGAGTAATAATTGTTCAAACAGTCCCATAGACTTGTACGATTTACAAAGTCGCTCCAAATTTACCACTGCATTTATTACGGTCTACATCTCGAGAGAGGTAAAAATACATCGTTGGCGTGCACCAGCTCCATACCCTTGGAGATAAAATCCAGTTTCGGTCCCTGCCGCTCTTGTTCCTCGGGAGTAAGTGCAGAGTACCATACCGGTTACGAGACGGTACTTACATAGCGGTGTTTTTAATTAAAGTCATTAATGACGAACAATGTAGCCGGTCAGGTGGTTCTGAATGTATCCTGTGTACACGGAAATCGCTATAAGAAGCGGTATGGAATGCAGTGCCGTCCGTTCCGAACTTTTATTGTATAATCTTCCGTAAAGCGCGCTGTTTCGTATCGACCTTCCTCGGTCATCGCTTCCTTCTTTTCAAACCAATAATGGAAAATTGTCGAGAAATGCTTTCGTCGTTTGAGACTTTCTCTTAGGTACATCACCGTCTTGGCTTATTCTTTATTATTCCCAACTTCTTTTAAATATTCTCCGCATGGTGGACGCGCCATTATTCGAATGTATCCTCGTAAAGGGTAATTCGAGATCGTCCTTAAACCTCGAGAAGTGCTTTGAATCTCCGTCGACCTTGGCCAATGCAACGCTCGAAGCGTCCCGATTCCATGGGACAGAAAATTGGCGGTGCGCATCGCGTGGTGGTATTTTTAATTGGAGCCATCCTACCAACGTAGAATCGTTTTTGGCTTCGACATTGGCGATTCGGCGCGCGAATGGTGGGGTCATCGCGGCGACACGCGTTATCGGGACACTGCAAATAGAAGAATCGCACTCCGCAAATAACACTGGGGCACTCAGTCAGCCGCATGAGTAGATGCATAAGCTCCTACCGCGGTTTTTTATGCCCCTTTTCCCGCCACTCGTGGTACGTCGACTTCAAGAACGCATACGCGCCATTTATCTCGACCGTTCCGCTTCTTCTGCTTCACGTACCACGCATTTCAGCCATATATCAAAATACAAGAAGAATCTCTATCAATTTCCTGCTTCGTATACATTCCACGCGCTTTATATGGAATCGCGTATCACCGTACTGTATTCGCTTAATGCTGATTTTCCGCGCTTACGCCCATATATCTGTGTATGGCTAATAACGCGGTGCAGATACGTATACTCGTTGCCCCGTGTGGGTACGCCAAAGCTCTCGGACCCCGGTCAATTTTGGCACTGTGCGTCCGCTTTTTTTCCTCCTCGCTCCTCGGTGCCATACCTTTACGCGTATATACATATTCCTACGATGTACAGTCCGCCGTGATCGACAAACCCAAGTTTACGCAGGGCAAGATACGGCACGGTCGTAGTACCGTTTGTCGATGTGTCCTTATGTAAAGACAAGTGTTCCGCCACGTAACGAGATAATCGCGATCCGATAAGAAATATTGACACGTTTCCGCGATTGGTAAAGCCGCACGATAACGCTTTAATCATTTCGTATCGAAGGACTATTACGACTGAGAACCATTATTTTTTTTCTCTCCGATCTCTTGCTCCAGAAGTTAGAGAAGGACGGACTCCTATCCTCCTCCCTCCCCAAAATGTTGCTATCGGGAGCGTGGTTCGAGGCAATTGCAGCGGCGCTCTTGACGATTTTAGTATTGGCTACCAGCTATCGGCCGCCTTGGTGGTTCTGGACCGGAAGTTCTCACAAGATCACCGGTAAGCCCGTTAGAATAATTGCAAATAATGGGACCAGTTGGACGCTCGTTTCGATCGGCGGGCACCGATTTTACGGTAAGGATGGAGGATCGATGATATTTCGGCGTACGTCCGTGATGCGTCTTGAATTTAGGAACGTCCCAAAGATCGAGAAACTTCATCCGAAAACGAACACCCACGACCGGTTGTTTCGCTGCCACCGGTTCTTCTACAGCCTTAAATTTCTACGGGACGCAATCGCCTTTCTAAGCTCGCCGTTCGCAAACGCAAAGCAAGGACGCCTTTTGGTATCCTTGAATATAGTCCACGTTATAAATACACTCGTACAGATATTGTACCGATATTCCTGTACGAGCAGAGATTTATCGTCGATTCTTTCTGCATCAAGATGATGGTTTATTCCCGCGAATCGTCGTTAACAACGTCGTGGTCATTCGCAGCTCTCTCTCTCTCTCTCTCTCTCTCTCTCTCGCTCCTCTCCTCTCGCTCCTTTCCTATCGGTTTGACCGTTAAGCACCGAGAGTAAAGAATTAATTAAGCCGGCGATAACAGCGTCGAAGTTTAAACACGAGCATTCATCATATCGTCCCTTTGCCTTTGGCCATTAGCTCCGTCGGACGATAAGCATGGCAAGAAGTACAAAACGGCGCGTGACGTGCCAGGGCCGTTTTCCTTGCCCATCCTCGGCACCAGGTGGATATTCTCAGCCCTGGGCTACTACCGTATGAACAAGATTCACGATGCTTACAAAGGTAAGAAGTTTGGCCTATACCGCTTGGCTGTACGGGGCTGCTCTGTAGGAAATCGCGGTACCCTCCTCCGTCTATACGGCTGACCGTAACGTTCCAAGGTTACGGTAAGGTTAAAAAGTAAGAGGAAATGGCAGCGCGCGCGGGTGCTCGAATAAGGTCAATTATGTCGGGCCGATATCTCCTCGGCGCAAGGATATTAGCCAACCGACGAACTTGATCGTCTATTTTTCCGTCCGCGCAACGAGTTGGCAAAACAGCGCTAATTTCTTTCACCGGCAATCGCCTTTCGAGATCCTTTCGAGATCGTTTCGAGAGAGGATGCAAAAAAGATCGGGGAAAGTCGGCCTTGCGCGAATAAAAATCTTTGGATGGCGGAGAAGTCGAAAAACCCTGAAAAAAGTTTGATACGCTCTGGGCAAAAATCGGATCTCGTTAGTCGTATTATCGGCACTACTCTCTGGTCCCAGCGTAGCGTGTTAATATCGTCCATTGTCCCTGATTTAAGAGTAGATTTGAATCGACGGTACGGCCCATTGTGCAAGGAAGAAGCGCTCTGGAATTGCCCGGTGATATCCGTCTTTTCGCGGGCCGACATCGAGGCTGTCCTCAGACGAGGTTCCAGATACCCGCTTCGTCCTCCACAGGAGGTCATATCCCACTACAGACGGTCGCGGAGCGATCGTTACACCAACCTTGGTCTGGTCAACGAGTGAGTAGATCGTCAAACGATCGGATATCGAGGTCAAGTTTAAGGTCGCGCGCGTACGAGTCGTAACCGTGCGGCATCGCCAATTGGGATCGGGCAAAGATAATCCGTCCGCTATCGCGGCGTTCGAGTTTCGGCATGACGATAAAGCGCATAAACGTGAACGTACTCGTGGGTAGGTAAACACAGATAAGTCTGATGGAAGCGATCTCCTCGATAGGCAGGGCCAGACGTGGCAAAAGCTCCGATCGGCCCTTACTCCCGAACTTACGGGCGCCAGCACGGTCCTCGGATTCTTTCCAGCCTTGAACGTCGTTACGGACGGCTTCATCGACCTGATACGCCAGCGAAGAACGGGATGCACTATAATGGGATTCGAGGAACTCGCCTATAGAATGGGACTCGAAAGTGAGCGCTCGCATTTTTCTTACGACCGACCGATCATATCGTCCGCCATTTTTACACTTGACCCTATGCACCCTGTAACTCGCTTATCGATTTTCAATCCTTTTTTCAATGACGGACCGATGGATATGATCTCCGATACTCTTTCCATTTCCAATCATTGGAAATGCGCTTCTGGCGAGTTTTCGATCGACCAGCCTGCGTATGGAAGTATCGCGTTTTAACGTATATACGATTTTGCGAGAGGAGAGAAATTTTTTGAACCTCGATGGGTTCGAGCCGAGAACGTTTCGCCCAGCGATGCGCCGATATTCGTATTTCTATCTCTCCTTCGACGATTCAGGTACGTGCACTCTGATTCTGGGACGTCACCTAGGCTTCCTAAAACCAGATTCCAGCGGCACGCTTACGGCGAGATTAGCGGAAGCGGTCAGGATCCACTTCACGGCCTCGCGCGACGCCTTTTACGGTTTGCCCCTTTGGAAGTTGTTACCGACATCCGCGTACAAACAGCTGATAGAGAGCGAAGACGCTATATACAAGTACGTATAGCCAATTGGGTTTCCCCGAGTTTCTCTCGTTAAACCGATCGACTTTCAGCATTATCTCGGAACTCATGGAGGACACCATGTGGGAGAAGGAGAACGACGCGCGCGACGAATCGGTCGAGGCTGTCTTCCAATCTATTCTACGACAAAAGAATCTCGATATACGAGACAAGAAGGCCGCCATAGTGGACTTCATAGCCGCTGGCATACATACGGTAAGATTATCGTACGATTCGCCATAAAGATGATCGCAAAAGAATACTTTCCTATCATCGAGGCGAACAGCAATTCCGAGAGGATCTTTTTCGTATTATCGATCACACCTTTGAACCACTGTTTGATCTCGTAGATGAATAAACGGGATAAACAAGACGTCGCATCGCGATTACTCTTCGCGATTATTTTTTCATTTCCGGGCGATCGAGGCGGGATCTAGGATGCAATGGATCGTCATCGTCATCGTTCGATGGGAGGGAGGGCGAATTTATCGATTCGACATTCGCACAGCTTAAGACAGATTTTTGAATTTCACAGTTAGGCAACACTCTGGTATTCCTCTTCGACATGATCGGCCGTAACCCCGAGGTACAGGCGCGCCTTTACGAAGAGGCGTGTTCCCTGGCACCGCCCGGATGCGACCTCACCGTCGAGGATTTGAGAAAGGCAAAGTATTTGCGCGCCTGCATCAGCGAGGCCTTTCGGTGCGTAACTCGATCCATCCGCGTCGAACGTTTTTTCTTACCTCGATCGACGTCAAATACAATCGTACTTCCGACTTATGCCTTCAGAATCGTCCCCACGACACCCTGCATTGCCCGCATCTTGGACGAGCCGATAGAACTCGAAGGGTATCATCTTAACTCCGGAGTGAGTGTCCGAACGCCGCACGGTTTTCCTCGACGATCAAAAATCGGCACGATCGTCGATCAACCCGTTCCCTTCTTTCGTTACAGACCGTGATACTTTTGCACACGTGGATAGCGGGCCTGAACGAGGATAATTTTAAGGAGGCGAAGAAGTGCATGCCCGAGAGGTGGTTAGAATCTACGGTCCCTCACTCGCCTCTGCTCGTGGCACCCTTCGGTACTGGCAGAAGAATATGCCCGGGCAAACGTTTCGTGGATCTCGCGTTACAGCTCATCCTGGCGAAGGTCAGTATTCAGCGATACGGTATAACCTCGATTATCCGAAGCTCGATAGTTCGACACGCCCACGATTTCATGCTGAATGCTCCATTCGACGATTTAACGCCTTCGAGCAGTACCGGAGCAATTTTTATAATTCGACGCTTCTCGCATCGTCGCGAGGAGTAATCGCACGTTTTCTCCGCGAATTATAAGTGAAATAAAAATATTGGCGCGATATTAAATTTTTTGCGAATATCGCGCCAATTCGGCGTCGGACTGTGAACTCTACAGTGTTGGATTATCGTGCCCGTACCACGTAATTCGTAATTCCGTCAGGTTTGCAATCATTTTTCTACGGCCACAGATCGTTCGGGAATTCGAGATAATCGTGCAAGGAGAACTTGGACTGCAGTTCGAATTTATCCTCGCCCCGAAAAGCCCCGTATCCCTTGGCTTCCGGGATCGCCTACTGAGGACCTAAACTGTACATTAAACGAGAAGAAAAGATACGCTCGAAGTTGTGAAAGTCGGCGCTACGTGTCCTCATCGTGATCGGTTTGCAAGTAAATTCTATCTTACGTTGGTACTAATGGTATTATTCTTAATTTCTCGAAAGGAACTACGTTCGTCCATTGAAGGTATTTGTCGTTACTTACCGACATCGTAATATTTATATTTAACTGTACGCGTAGAGCATCGACGCGATCTTACGTTTAGAAACGCCGACGCGTGCTTACGGTGCGTGACATTTTTCCTATCATTCCCCATTTTTCACGGCCGTGAATGAGAACGTTCGTTCGTATCTTTGCTTAGCGACCGGTCGACAACCGGCGCTGACCGTTAGAAGAGAATTTCTGCTAGCGAATAACGTTTCGTGAGTCTTTGACCCTTTGCGGTTCTACCTCGAGTACGCCTCGACATTCCACACTTTCCCGTCGATTCTTTATCTAGGATCGTGCGATGCGCATAAACGAATCAATGTTTAACCGCACTTTTCGCCTTCCCATGGATTCTCCAACCGGCGTATTTCGAGGCATAATTTAAGGCGAGCGATGGATAAAATCGATTTGGAACCGCAAAGGGAACGAGCCTGATCGCGACTCGATCCCACGTGCTGGCAATTTTTTTTTTAATCTCAATATGGTATCTCATTCCGAACCTAATGTCGTCCACGATGGGATCTCAAATTTTGGTCTTCCGCGTAAGATCCGTGTAAATAGAGCGTGTAGATATTATTGCGCATCGTACTATACGATGGGTATGCCGAATACCGAGTGCAGTGCGTGTGCGTGCGTGTATACTCATTCCTACACTCGATATATGTGTATGTATGCGTGTGTATCATACACCTCGTTTGTCCGTCATGTTTCTTTCATCGCTAGGATTGTACGGTCGAAGAAAGTCGTGTGTACAGATTCGTGAGTATATAGTATTCGGTAGGTAAGACGAAAGTACAATCGCGTTATTCATCTACTCATAATTCTGTATGTGTACATGTGTTTCATAGAGCGGGGATTGCCTTTTTAAGAATGTAGTTGCGTTTATTAAATGCATTAATTCGGTAATATCCACATTCTATAAAGTCGTTTATATCGTTAATAATAAACATTATATGTATCGAGAATACGCTGGGTTAATCGAGTATGATACATATGCGTCGTAGATATAAATCCGAAGAAACCGAAGGAGCCCGGTGCCATTCGCGTCGCCGTAAATCGCACGCGGCTCAACGTCGGCCTTTATTAGATATTCGGCGATGGTCTATTCTTGAAAAATTAGAATAGAATAATTACTAGAAAAATCTTTGTTACTCGTGCGTCGGAAATTCGGTGTTACCTCTCTGTACTTTAGATTTTCCTCCACGGATATCGTCGAAATTTACGAAGAATGCATTACAGGATCCACGTTAAGCCCGATGAGCGGAGAGTGCCCTTCGCGGATCAAATTTTCATAAACATGGAAGCACAAGACGTTCGGCCCTTGCGTCGTAATCAGGATCACCGAAGGTTTCCTCGTCGATTCAAAATATTATCTTTACTTCACCAAAGCCTTGATACTCTTTGGAAGATTCTGTATCGAACCCTTATTTACACTGGCCGCCGTTGGTCTCATGAAACTATGATCCTTGGAACCAGTCCTGGGTTGTACCAGTCGACCTTTCGCGATTGCCGTCTTATCCGCACCCTGTCGATTTTGCGCGATCGCGTGCGACACCTTTGGACTATCGCTTCCTCGCGAGGTCATCGCCCGACTTTTCCCTCCCTTATACGTCTCGTTCATTGTCTGCAATATAAAACAAAAAAAAATAGGACGATCCTGCGAAAGAATTTTTCGGGCACGATGTTGAAAAGGGAAAGACACGACCATTGTACGACATAGTTCTTCGTTCGCGATGTACGAGCAAAATCAGGAGAATTTCTTTATAAAAAAAAAAAAATGCAACGTTGCTTCGAATGTCGAGCTCGAAAGTCCGAAACGTAGAAGGACATTTACCCCTGTAGCTTTCCGAACGCTCTTGCCAGCAGGTCCGATGCTGCTACCGCTGCTGCTGCTCCTACTGGCCGGTATTTTGCTCACTCCCGCACGAGGATTCGCGCGTCTCTTCTCGTGATCCTTGGGCGGCAAGGAGGTGCAAGCTGGGCTCTTCCTCAGGTCCTTGGTGAGCGCGCGAATGGCCGAGGTGTAATTACGAAGATGCGCGTGGTTGGGCGCCAGGTTCCTGACGGTGTTGACCGAGGTGGCGCTGTTCAAGGAGCTCCTCGAGCTTCGCAGGCTGCTCCTCGAGCCCGAACGCTCGACCTCGTTTCTCGACTGATTGCAGGCCACGAGATGTCCGCTGTTGCGACTCGTCGGATCCACCGTTCTCGTCGTCGTCGTCATCGTCGTCGTCGTCGTCGTCGCCGTCGTCGTGGTCGGCGTCGTCCTCGTCGTCGTCTCCCGCTTCTGGCCGGTCGTCCGTTTTGGCAGGAAGCTCGACTTCTCGCCGCGCAACTTCCTCGTCGCGTCCGGTTTCTTTTCGAAAACCTCGATCGAGGGACTGGGCGATTTCTGGCGATCGCACTTGCCGACGACCTTCTCGTTGTAGCGCATCTCCGCGGGCGAGCATCGCGTCGAGTCGTGGGTATCGGTCTCGTAATTTCCCGAGGACGTCTCCTGGCTGAGCGTCTCGGAGACGAGGCTCTGGGTCTCCTCGAAGCCCTCGTCGTGCAGCTCGTGGTCCTTGTTCTTGCCGGACGGCGGTAACGACGAGGAGGTCGTTACGCCCGGAATAAATATACCGCGAGAGGAGGAGTTTTCCATTGTACTCGATACCGTGCCGGTCGTACTCGTCGTCTTATCCTTGGGATTCGAATCGAGCGCGGGACTTCGAGCTTTGTACGAGTTTTGCTCGAGCCCGTCGAAACGATCCTCCGAGGAATGCTCCATCGATCCGTCGTTGTCCTCGTGGATCCTGGCGGGTGCTGAACACGGGACGATCTGATTGACCTGACTCGGAGGACTGCTCGTTACCCTGATGGCCTCCTTCACTTGACTAGGATCTATCATACTCCTGTGTCGCTCGCGACTGGAGATCGCTCGTTCCGCGCAAACCGTCAGCGATTCTCGAGGCCTCGATTCCTGCATGACCGGACTCAGGACGGTGTTCGTGACGGCTATAACGGGCGGTGGTTGGCTTATAGGCAGCCTCGAGTTTCTACCCGCCACGGGTCGCGACAACCGCTGAAGATCTTCCCCCGAGCGATTGATTTCCGCCATCGCGGAATCCACGTCGCGGGACGTGGCGTCTCGTTGCTTCAGTTTGTCCTGCCACACCCGTAGCATCGCGTCGGCGTCCTGCATTTCCTCGCTCAGGGCCAAGGTGCGAGGTCGTTGAACCGACGACTCGTCGATCGCCGCCTCGTTCGAGGATTCCAACTTGGCCTCCTTATCCACGCCCTCTTGGACCTTCTTGTATCTGCGAGTTCTTCTGGCCGCCGAGTAGCGGTCGAAGTTTCCTGAAAAATAATTGCGGATCGAATTTTCTGGAATTTGCAGTCGAGACAAAGAGGGGGAAGCGCGCCCGGCTGGGATTCTCTGGCGTACCATTTCCAAGGTCGACCGTCGGGCTAGCGGGTTTCGAAGCCGCGACCTTCGCCTCTCGACTTTGAAGGGAGCTACTGCATCGTTCTCGTTTGCAGGGTTCCTTCTCGACCGGCTTGACTTCCTTCTGCTGGCCGAACAGCCTCCTGGTGGCAGGCGGCGTTTCGATATTGTCCGAATCGATCTCTATCTTGTCGCTTATCCTCTCGCCCTCGGCCTCCTTTTTCCCCAATTTCGAGAGCCTCCGCGCGGCTGAATTTTGCGCTACGTTGTAAGGTTGACGGAGGTATATCGTCAATTCGTCCTGATTATCCACGGCGATCGGTTCGTTGATCTTGTTCTTTTTCCTCTCTTCCTCCTCGATTGCCTGGGACGATCGATATAGATTAATTTGAATCGATCGATTCTATACGATTTAATCGGTAATTAAGGAGCTCGATTGGGAGTAATTTAGATCTAGTTTCGAGTATATCGCGCGGAGAAAACGTTTGGAAGATCACCGGACCTGCAAGGTACTCGGGGTGAGGACGTTCTCCGCGCTGAGTCTTGACCTAAGCCTACGGGAATATCGTGGATCAGTCTCTTCCATACTATTTGGTACGTTTAAGCTTGATTTACGCCAAGGAGATTTATCCTTTTGCGGCGTAAGCGGCTGAGCTTCTGAAAAGGAACGGAGATTTGAGGGAAACCGATCGAATCGTCGTTCGCTTCGATATCGGGCCACGGCGTAAACGTACCCTCGATGGCCTCCATCGTACGCATCACGTCCGTCTTTTCGACCGATGGTCGCCAGTCGTATACCTCGGAATACTCCTCTTGGGTGGTGCTATTCTCTGCTAAGCTGCTGACGCCGGAAGCTTTGCCTTCGTTTTCTGTTTTTTAGCAAAATTATAAACGATAAGACCAGGAGCATCGAATAAATATAATTTCATCATTCACGAACCTCCACCGCGGTTTAACGACACGGCTCGGTGGGATCTCGTTAAACGATTATTCTATCGCGATACATCGACAAGAGTACAATTTACCCGAGTCTTCGAAGGACCGACGATTCGCCTGATGCAAGTGCCTCGCCTTCCTCTGAAGCTCCTCGCCAGCGCGCTCTTCCTTCTCATTTTCCGTCAACCACGCCTCGATCTTTTGCCTCCACGCCTTTCCCGTGGGCTTCGCCTCCTCCTCCTGGAGGAACGGTTTGTTCTCCGCGAGGGGCGACGGCGAATTCGGCCTCTCACGGTCACCCGAGAAATCGGCATTGAGAAGATCGCCCCTGCGCGATTGTCCGCGCGTTCTTCTCGCCCACGAACGATCTGTACGCGTTAAAGAAAACGTCAAACGAGGCATTTCCTCGCCGGTATTCCTTCACTTCTTTTCCCTCGACTCGCGAGAACCGAAACGACGTACCCAAACTGCCCCACGATTTTCTCTCGCGGGCATTGTCCTGACCGGTCGTTCGCAGGAAGTCCAACAAATTTCCATCGTCGTCCTCGCAAGGTATTCGACTTCTACGACGACGCAGCGTGCCGTTTGGTGTAATATCTGAAGTACGAGGATGCGATAAGTGGCCGAACGGAATACCCTTATACGCCGTCCACTCGATGATCTCGAACGAGAGTCTCGAGATTTGTCAAATCAATGGGCGTAAGTGAACGCACCTGGAGAGTTTGTCTCGTCTTTGGTAGATTGTTGTTCCGTTACGCCCGAGCAGGAACCCAGCCGTCTCCGTATGCTGGGAGAACCGGCGATCGAGATGTCCTCGTCGGAAGTGACACCTCCGTTTTGTAACCTTTTGATCTGGAAGCGTAATTCAATCTCGTTAGCACGATTTCCTTTTCGCGACAATCGCGAAACGCACGATCGTATTACTTTGCCATCGGCTCTATTCCGGTGAGGTAACCCTGTATGCAGATCGAAGAGGCCGTAATCCATGAGATTGCACTCGGATTCCGAACCCGGGGTTTCGGCTTGATTGCTCACTGCGAACGTTCGTAAAGTCGCATTCATCGTGGAACGAGTGATTCGTCAATGTGCATTAGCGAAATAAAGTATCGGGGGCATAAATGTTAATGAGAGGTAAGGGGTAAGAGGAGCGTCGACGTACAAAGCCTTCTTCTGGCCAAAAGCTGTTCCTCGCGTTGCTTGCGTCGTGCCAAAACCTGTTCTTCCTGTATCTTTCGCCTCTCGTTCTCTCCCACGGCTTGGTTGAACTTCAAGCAAAACTGATGAAACACCCGAAAGCATTCTTCGATTTTAAAGGTATTCGTGTCCTCGCAGAAAAATTCGGCGAGCGAGCGCCTCACGGTTTCCAGCTCCTCCATGTCCCTTCTCAACTGTGCCATTTCCTGCTCGGCCATCTGTTGCGCGATTAAATGCGATTTGTCGAGGCACGAGGACGGACTTTGATTTCGAAATTTTATTCCCAAATACTCTCATGGTACGTACCTGCAAGAACTGCGCCATCTGCTCCTGTATATCGACCTCCGTCGAGGGAAGTTGAATTTGATTTTTGATCTTCTTGATCTTCGTATCCAACGTATTGAATTCGTTGTTTAACTGTTCGATCGTTGTCCTTAAAAATATGTTAACGTTGTGAATTTGATCTTTCGCCTTTATCGTGATAACAAGGGCGGTTTGTTTTTTTTTAGTATATACTAATTATTTTCTCGTCTTTTACGTTTCTTACTTCGTCGCTGCCTCTAGTACACTCATGCTCTTAGCGAAGTTTAGCAGATCTTTCCTCTTTCTCTCGGCTTGCTGCAGGGTCAACCATAATGGTAGTTCTTAGTACGTACGCAGTGGTGATTTTAGGAAAAAATGATCGTCTTACCAGCGCGACGTAATGTATGAGATTCATTCCCGGTTTGTTCGCACGTATCTCCGTCAATTTTTGCAACGAGGAGAGTTTCACGCCGGCCGCATTGCCGGCATATCCTCCCTGTCATTAAGAGTCACTCTTCGCATACATTTCGTTTCGAAATACTCTTCGAATCGCGACTCGTAGGATTGTTACGAATGCAGTCGATTTTTACACAAGGAAATAATTTAGGCGATCGATGCATGTAGTATCGTGCAAGCTGTACAATACTTACAGAATTGAGGAAATTTCCGGCGACCAAGACCATGTAGAGTAATTCCTGGAGGAGCTTGTTCGACATTAAATCTTCCCCGGCAAGAATCATGGAATTGATACTCGGTTCCAGGTAACTCATGTTCGTAGCGAATTCTTCTTTCAGCAGCATGCATTCGATGCGTAGCTTGTAACTGTCGATAAACGAGGCAAATAGACGATTAGCTCCAGTTTCGACGATCTTCGGACAGTTATGCGATCTTGCGGTTAATGCTGCATTACTTTGGTACTTGGATGAGCTGAAGAAAGAATTTCTCGGCATTTCCGAGCTTCGATTTGTCCCCGTCGAAGCTCTTGAGCATCTCGAGTTCATCCACCTCCGGTAATATCTTTAGGAGACCCCTCAATTTCTCCGCCCCGATGTCGTCGTGGCCTCCCTCTTTTATCAATTGGATTATGTCCTCGTTCGAGCTGCGGTTATATATTTAAGGGTAGAGTACGGTCGTCTAGCGCGCGATTCGATAAAAATCTTACCTCCGAAATTGTTTCAAAAATATATTTACGTTCAAACTTCTCTTTCCATCCAACAGAGCGATCTGACGAGAAATCAGAGAAATATATAAAGCAGCATACAAATTCATCGTCTATGGCAAGAATTTCATTCGAAGAAGCGAAGCGAAGTTGCGGATAGGTAAGAAAAATCTATACCTCTATCGGTTCCCGACGTCTTCTGTCTACATCAGAACTCGAGCCGTACTGGGATGCGCAGGAGGACGGTGGTAAAACCGGCGGTGCTTGCTGACAGAACAGACCTTCCATCTCCGCCCAATCCAAATCCGCCATGGGAGAGTTCTGGTGCTCGTTGGCCACCAGGGACCAAATATTCCGTTTGCCTATTACCTGCGGATTTGCATAAAATAGGGAGAAAATCAAACGCACATTCTCCGCCATGAAGGTATACGCGCGTAAGATTAAACTAAAATCGAGTTTCCGTCGCTAAAGAGCAAAGCAAAAGAACGATTTCCTGAGTAAAAACGCGCGTGAGAGGTACGGTGGTGTAGCGGACAGAGGCTCGGACTTCCACGCGGGAGAGCCGGCTTCAAATCCCGCCCATCGCCCCTGGTTCTTCCACGCGATACGTATACCGTAGCTCTGGTGGTGCGGAATTCACCTTAAACGGTACGTCCTAGACCAAATGACCTTCGCAATCGGTGCCAAATAGAAAAAACAAAAACAAAAACAAAATAAAAACGCGGGCAAACAGTCCGGATACCTTGTGATTGGGGATCTTATTCCAATTGATGGTCTTCATCTTCGTCTTGGGGGTCGGTATCTCCTGCTGCGGTAACAGTCTCGCGTGATTGTTGGTCGGTTCTGGCGTCCTTGCACGAGCGACGGCGGGCGCGTGCAGGGGTGGCGGCATGGGTGGCTCCATCGGGGCATCCGTGAGCGAGCCGTTGGAGAAGAAGGGCGGCGGGGGCGGAGGCGGCAGCAGTACCCTGCCGATGTTCGAGGAGCTCGAGGAGTTTGCGGAGTCCGGGAGGAGAGCCAAGGGAGGCGGCGGCGGAGCGGGTGCTGCGGACGTCGGATTGCTCGCCGGCAAGGACGCCTTCCGAGACGTCCCCGACGTCTGATCGGCGCCGCGACAGTGGCAGCATAAATTGGTCTGCAAGCATCGAGCGTCTTAACCCTCTTCGCTGGACAGGCGGAGCGGCCCCGACGTTTAAAACGTGACGTTTAGCTCGCACGTCGGACGAGCCCCGGCGAACTTCTGTTTCGTTGTAACTCGTTTGTCGGGGCTCAGACCCCCGAATCGTTTCTCATTCAAAACTCTAAATGTACGAGGAATCGGAAAGATTCTTGGGCAGAAAAGAATGAAGAATGTGAAAAGCGATGTAAGCGTTTATTTCGTTGTTTATTTTTTCCCCACCTATTCCATAAGCGATGCGTTGTGTTAAACTTTGCGCAAAAGTAAATACGTGTGTACGCGGAGGGAAGGCCAAAAATAATTCGAGTGGAAAGGGTTAAGCTATTTCTGAGTTATGGAATGAACGTCGTTGTCGGCCGAGTCCCGATGCCCGGTACAGGCTAGACGAGAAGTAATTATCGATTATTATGTATATCCATCGATTTCCTATGTTTCAATACGTTTGCCGTGGAAAGAGATCTTTTCGCGTATACGTCGTAGTATCTACGTGTACACCATCGCTCGCGTACGGATGTTTTTTCGTTAATACCCGCTTCTCGGCCAAACGGGATAAAAGTAAAAGTGCGTTATAAAACTTTGGCACGCGGTCATTGATAATTCTTACGCGTCGCCATGAAATCTTAACGGGCACGCGTCTCACTTTTGAAGCGATGAGTCGATTACGTGATCGGGGAAAGTCACGCGGATGTAACGTGCATAATACTCGTGCCTCTTACTAAGTTATTTTTGCCGATATAGAAAGCAGCCTTATAAATTATCCTCCGATAATTCCCCGCCATTTCATCAAGATTGCGTAGGTACCATTATAACGTCTATATATACCGGGAGCAAATTAAACGTTCAAAGGTCGATCGTGGTGAAACGGAGAGATCCGTATTATTCCTTACTTGAAGACTAGGAGACCTTAATAATTTAGTGGCATCTTCCCGGCTCTCGAGCAGAGTCGCCCTGTGGACCAACGTCTCGGCGGTGTCCCATGCCAAGTCGCTCGCCGCGTCCTTGGGATCCAATCGCAATAAATGCTGGAGAATACTGAGAAACGGTATCTCCTGCGGAGTGTCTGCAATCTGTGGACACGCGTCGCGCTCAATGGCAACCTCTCTCGTTCTTTAACGCTCCTCGTCCTTTCCGCCAGTTTCCTCGCAAGCTGCCAGATCGTTCCGCGCGTTGCGCTTATGCTCACCTGACCAAGAATCGCGTAGAAAACGTCCACGTGCGAGGAAAGGTCGATCCCCGGTGGGCCGTGATTCGATAGCTCCTCGTCCGCCTCCCGTTGATCGTCGAAAACGTCGAGCTGCACCCTCACATCCGGCGCGTGGCCCTTCCTGCAAGAACAATCGTTTCCATTCTGACGGGGATACATTTTGAGCCTTTAGATTCGTTGTTGGGTTCTATTTTCGCCCAACTCGAGACATCGACTTTCTTTAGAATTTCAGTTCTCCGCGTCTAACGCATTTCGCCTTCCAGCGGTATTTCCTAGCCACGGGGTCGTTAACTCTCCTTCCGTTTCACAATTAGCACGGGCGTTGTTCTCTCTCTCTCTCTCTCTCTCTCTCCCCCTCTCTCTTTCTCTCTTTCTCTCCCTTTCTCACTCTTTTCGCCACTAGTTTTTATAATACGTTATATTTGATTGCCTTGGTCACTTCGGTGCTCGTGTCGCGCGAATAAACCGATGCGCAGATTCCATCGTTCTATCCACCGACGTGCACCTCCGACATGATTATACGTACAAAATTAATAGCGTTTCCGTTCAGCAACGCTCGATCCGTTATCCGACTGTTCTTACATAGCGAGAAGTCCTGTTACGCGTTTGTCATAGCGCATCGATGAACCCCCCTCCCCCTGCCCCTGCCCCCCAGCTTACAGTCTGAATCTAACGAATTCGTCCAATGGTCAAAGCGATAAACGTATTTTGCCAATCGTTTCGTCGAGCATAATCGTTATTACACCGGAAAACTTGGGCATCGTCGCATTCGTCCCTTCTGATCACACCCACGGCTCATAAACCAACAACTTTCCCTACACGATTCCCATCTCCCGTAAAACTAAAACTCCAAATGCCACGATTTTCAACCGCCGTAACTCGAACGCAAGAATGTAGCCACACGCGGAAATTTTGTCTCATCTTCCCCGGGAGAACGAAAATAGTCTCGCGGTGTTCGCGGTAGTCTCTTGATCCTCCAAGCTCGAGGCGAAGGAACGTAAGCGACACCATACAACTTTTTCCCCGATACCTTGCAGCTTCGGCGTTTTTCAAGTATCCCTTTCGTTCTCGAACCGATGGCAAGAAAAGAAAAAAGAAATATCGAGGACGAAAAAGAAAAGTACTCGAGGAGAAGGCCAAAGTCGAGCCGATAGTCGTTTCGAGGTAAAAAGCGTCGACCGGTCCGAGGGGTTGTATGCACGATTAGCGCACGGGAGACTGCGACGATCTCTCCAGCGCCGCCGAAGCCGCGGCTGCAGGTGCCTGGCCCGTGAGAAGTTAATTCGGGCTCTCTTCTCTCACTCCGACTCCGACTCCGGGCCGGCAACCCTCCGTTTCCTCCTTTTCCTCCTTTTCCTCCTTTTCTCGCCGCCCTTCCTCCCTCTTCCTTCTCGCGCTTCCCGCCTTCGCCCCTTGACCCTGCCCTCCCTTTCGACGCCGTGCTCGACCGACGTTACTGGGAATTTGAGGAGAGAGAGAGAATCCAAATGTCGCGGCACGGCGCATTCGGTTCTATTTCTCGCATAGCGATGCACTACGTACGCATACGTCCACGTCGTTTTTCTCGGTCTTTCTTTTACGGCACCATTCTCCCTCGGATATCGCCCGTCTCCTTCATTTTTCGTATAGATCGTTTAGCCGATTTGGTATAACGTTTTGGAGCGCTCCACTCGTCTTTGGGATTAAAACGTACACGTTGAATTATAAACGATCGAGAGGTAAAGATTTACGGTGGAATTTTCCGCGTGGAAGTTCTGTACTCTAAGTTAGAGAGATATCGTCGGTACCCGAAATGTCCGCCCGAAATTCGTTCGGTACGCTCAAGAATAGTTCACACGGTGCTGGAATGACCGATCGTACTATTCCTGTGCAGGACGAGTCGAGCGCAGAACGAAATAAAGGGATAAAAACTTCGGTCCCCGCGTCATACAACGCCGGAGCTATTTTCTAGCTCCTTTTGCATTTCGTTAACCGTCCGATGTTTGCGCAACGATAACCAGCGTGACCGTGATCGACTCGCGCTACGGAGCCGCGCTTTTCTCTCCTCGTGAAGCCGAGAGAGTCTGAAAACTCGATGATGACGATGATGGAGGTATTCCGCGTATTTAAGCCCACGGGGTGTTTACGTTAAGTCCTTGATTATTTGGATTAGTTCATGCAGTCGTTCGTGTGTCGCTGGGTTGCGCAATTTTGGCTACCCGATTTCGTTAGTTAACCGATCCTCGGCGATATTGGCTAATCGGGCCGTAGACGCGCAACGTTCGGCTGGCAACGCGTACGTAATATTACGTGCAAACGAGAAGGTGTGGGTACAATAAAGCGCCCTTTCGTAACACTCATTATTATTTATTATTCAACAATGTTAAGGTGTTAATCAGTTAATGCCACGAATCCAGGTCGTCGTAGAGTACTCACCGCAGCTCATTCAGGACGGTGAGGAGCTTGAGCCCTGGAAGCAAATACCATGTTCAACAATCTCATTTCTCCCGCTTGATCCTTCCAAGAAAAGCGCGTCTCCTTTACGTTTGACCGTTTGATAAAGATCATGTTTTTGTGCGATCCATTCGATAAAATCCCGTTTTACGTTCGATCGCCAGGAGCGACATCGTTTTGTTGCGGAAAGACGAGAAGAGATCGGACGGTGATTTGAAAGATCTTTTAACGAGAAGTCCGTTGGGTGTCACATTTCCTTCCCTTACCGATGAACTCGTTGCGTATCCTGATTCGATCCTTGAGCACTGGCGTTGAGATGATCAAGCAGTTTATGAAAGCGAGCAAAGCTGCTCGATAATCGTCGGCCGTTGCTTTCTGGAGTTCGTCCACCACAATCCGTAGTCGATACCGCTCACCTTTTCGTTCCTACGACATACATTCTTACGTTATTCCCGAGCTACGCCTTTTTGAACGAAACGTTCTGCACGGTGATAGCTAAATTTTTCGCACGTCAGTTCTTTCGTCGGAGCACGACCGGGCTGAATTGATCGAAACGACAATACGAATTGCCCTTACAACGAACCGACAACCGTACTGTACGTTTTTACATCTTGTAAACGTAAATCGGCACAGTTTCCCGAGGATATTACAGTGTAGAATCGTTCTTTTGTTCGCCAGAGAAAGACCTTGAACCGTGACTTTTACCCAGGCTTAGCATGCGCCTCTTTTGCTATCGGTAGGTGTACCTTTGCATGCGAATGCCCCGGTACACTCGCGATAGAGAATTTTGTAATAAACTCCTCGCAGGCCGTACGAAACGGAGGAGGACGCGCCGCCGAGTCGTCTCTTCGAGATCGTCGATGGATTACCTGATACATGAGGAGAACGTCGATGGCCCTTTGCCTGCCATCTTGACTGTAAACGCAGAGCGCCGATAGCAATTCGACGACTTGCTTCTTGACGGAGAGACACGCGGTGTCTAAGGCTGAAACGGTAGACCCCAGGATTAATCGAAGGTATCGCGATTACGCAAATCGAGAGACGCTGGATGATGAATAATTTACCAGAGGCGAGTTTGACGCAGTAATCGGGATTGTCGACGATGTAGTCAAGTCCGACATGGGAATCCATGTTGACCGCATTTGTAGAAACCGTGCTCCTGTTCTGAAAAACAATGGTTGCTTATCGTCTTATCGTGCTCAGAGATTGTCGTACATTTCGATACATCGCTCAATCCTAAGTGCAGCTCATGGTAATGTTAATTATTCTTGATCCTCGCGAACGGCGATTATATGGACTTTCAAATACGCGTTAAGCCTCCTCCGTGTCTATTACGAAGTAACGTAGATTTTGCGTATTCCCCTCGAAATTCGTTTGATCCATTCGCCGTTGATAGTAAGAAATAATGTCTTGGAATTAAGCGGTCTCAAGCACGGTTGGACATTGGTGCGTAACGCGTTTTTTAGAGATGGGAGGGAGTACGGTCGTAGCATTCGTTTTCGAGGTAAACGAGGAGTCGATGCCGTATACAAAAGGAGCTTTTCCGATGCCACATGACAAATCACCAATGATTCACGCATTGCTCGATACGAAAATGTCACGGAATATACAAGGAAACCGTTGAAAAGGACAAATTCGTATTATAATTCAACGCGTGCCCCATTACAGTTAACTTAAGTGGTAGTCGACGAACAAAGGAACCATTTCAGGCTTCTTTGACCGTATAATAATTATTGCCGAGTTGTAACAAAAAATCACAAGGAAATGATCTCTAATTATTTCTCGCAGAGAATTACGGATAGAAATAAAGGCATAGAGTAAGCACTGACGATGATACCGAAGGACCGTGACAAAGGTGCGAGAAAGTAAGAGCGAAAGTGGTGAAGAGGACGAGTGGTGGAGAAAGAGAAGTAGAGAGAGACAAATACAAGGGAAAGACCATGGTATTACGTCACCGTTAGCGTGCACATGCCTCTAGTCACGTTTAAAAATAGAATTCGATATTAAGGAACGAGGTGCAAATAAGTACGTACACGGTGGTTAAATATCGTCTTCCCGAATTCACGATACGTTCATCGTACACTTTTTTAATTACTCCGTACGAAACTTAAAAACGTTTCGTCGATCATTGCCGGATATATTTATTTGCCACGAAGACTCAATGCGACGTCAAATCGAAGAGAATACAGGATTAAGCCTGGTATCATCGCGAGACGCGAGATCTCGCTCGCAGATCCGAATACGACCTCGCGTCCGCTCTTGTTTCTTCCTTTTGGAAAACAGAAGAGACAGTCTCGATTCGTGCAATGCCAAACGAAGCGCCGAACGGAATTTCTGCCGAACGAACCATACCTGTGCGCCACGACGGGGTCGCGCTAAGTCCGCGGAGCTTCCTGAAGTCGTTCTCGTCGGCGACCTCGAATTTCACGCGTTTACGGCCACCGACCATTTTAGGAAGGCTACGAGGCAAAGAGGAAAAAGGGAAAAAATCAGGCGCATTATCCGAGCGTTCGGTAATGTTACCTGCCAAAAGCGAGAGATGAAACGATTTCGAAACTACTCCGAAAGTCGGGGAGTTTTGGCACGTTCGCGATAACGCAAGGATAACGCGCGGGTTAACGGCGCCTGGAATGAAGTAATCGGCCGATCGAGACTTAGCCGTATGTACAAATCATTATCATTATTCATCGCGCATTGTGAGACGTCCACTCTTTCTCGCGGCCTCAAATTCGAACGGTGGAAAGACGTAGGAAGATCCGGTGTACGGAAAAAGGAACGTTACGCTCGGCTCTGGCAGATTAAGTTGTACCTCGCGATAGGATATCGGTCTCGCGAGGCGGACCGTCGGCTATGATGGGATTTACGAGGCATTCGAAGGTATCGCGGGAACTGGCGAGGACTGCCCATCGTGGATTTGCCGAGCGAACGAATTTAGGCTTCCCGTTGGAGCGAACGCAGAAGGAGCGATGCGAAATTGCGCGTATCGATTTAGTCGCGACGATTATCGGCGGTAGGCGACGCGGACGATTCTGTACGCCCGTTTGAATTGCCCGTGTGCATGTGTATTTAGGCATTGGTATATATGAAAAAGCAGTCACGGCGGACGTGGGATACCATATCGGGCACCTCGTTGACCTCGCTTCGCTTCTCTCCGTCTCTCGTTCTTACGTCCTCTCCTTCGACCATGTATACCACGGGCGTACGTGTTCACTGACTCTACCCTCCTCCCGCTTCTGCTCCTCCCCTGTTCCTTCTCGCACTCCTCCCTTCCCACGTGTTTCAAGACGAAAGAGCTTTAGGACACCGCCAAAGCCGTTTCTCGTATTCGAACGGCAGGTAGGACAATTGGGCATAATTTTGTTCCGGTACTTTCGATCTTCTGCGCTACGGGACGTTTTATACGTTTTGCCCCGGTCGACTCGCGTTATGGCTCGTATCGTGGTACCGCTTCAATATACGTACACGATGCTGGAGGATCGGAGGGATTCGCGAGAGGCGCGTTATCGTAAGATGGAATAAGTTTTAGAAAGTACTCGAAGCTTTTAGAATAATACTTGGAAAGTTTCTACCAAGAACGTTTCGCTGGCCATGCATCGTCTCCCTGCAGTGGATATTTCCCACTATCTTCCTATCGAATATCTACGTACGCACGTGTATCCGTGCCTGGCGTTTCGTCGAAAAGGAAGGAAGGGAAGAAGATCGAGGCGACGTGAACTTTACTCTCATCCGAAATATTCTCGCATTATCGATGGTCAGAACGACGGCCGAAGAATTGAGTCGAGTTCGCGTGCAAGTTCGATTAAAAGGATCGCTCGAGAAGAATACGACGTCGAGTGTAACGATGGCCGTCGAGGGGCAAAGGGTTGAGGGAATCGCTGGACCGATGAAAAAGCGCTGGCTCGTAGCGAGGGCGTCTCGAGGAAGTGTTGCGTTCGAATGGAGAATTCTGCAGCTGCGGCGAAGAATTCTGCAAAGCGGCAGAGCGGACGGTAAATCGTCGTTTGACGTGGACACACGTGTACGGCTTACCGGCATTTCGGAACTATTTCGTTATTGGCCATTGGCGGAAAAGGTGAGCGCAAAGTAAGCGACCGATGGCCATTTATGGTACCTGCCGGGAATGGTCGTAGCCGCGCTATTTCGCGTTATCCTCGCCGCAGTGCGCGATTTTCTCGCTTTTTCGGATTTCACGTACATTTACACGAATTTTCTACCTCGTCGCGCATCGTCGCGAGAACCGTGACGGCATGTGCGATCGATGATAAAGGGAAGGAGCTTGAAGGACATCTATGGTGGAACCGACGTTTGGGGAATATCGGTCACGTAGCAGGAAGCGAACCATGCGCGTATTATCGAACGACGTAAGAAGTCGTCCCACGTGCTTTTACACGTTCACCCGATAACATAAGTTAACCCATGATTATTGGAGAATGGTCTACAAAATCGCGTACGAAGCGAGCAAGCGAGAGAAAGATCACTCGTACGCTCGCTATTCTTTTATATTAAGTAACGATTATAATATCGAGGTTTTTACGAGGATCGGATACGGCAATTGCGACAGTTTTACAAATTGCTCGAAGAGCAGCGTACAATCGATCGTTTCAGTACGCAGTTTAGACGCATGTAAATAACGTTCTATCTCGTTTTTTGCACGCGGATCAATATGATTTCCCGGCTTCTTGGAAATGTTCTTTATGCATGCCTTTCGATCCAGGCGCGCAGCAAGGTACGATGCAATTTCCAGTCCCCACAGCCGATGAAAAGGAATCCCTTTTCAACGAACGCGTATGGAGCTTATCGTCGTTCAACGGAGGATTTGAGTTTTATCTCACGATGAGGGCCTTGCTAGGATAGCACGAGGTAGCCTCGCATCGGATACACCTGCGTGCTTCTATCTTAATGAACTTCATGGATAACCCGAGCTGACGTTTCGTATCGTTCTGCGCCAATACGACCTGGCCATGGTTACCTTGTCGTAACGTGGTCATGGCCCCGACTCGACGAGACACGGTGGTCAGGATCGTCCCCCCTTCACTTTTACTTGTATCCATGATACGATACGTCTCTAACACCGTGAATCGTATACACGATCGCGTCCACTTGACCCTTCGGGTTTTATTATTTTTATCCTGGGTATAGCCTTCGATGTCATTAAAAAAAAAAAATTATTACATTTTTTTCCGTTAATACGTCATCGATTGGAATTTCCACGATATCGATTTTGCTCAACGATTTTGTGCATCCTCTTGTACATTATATGCTGCCGTAATAAAAGAGGATACAAAAAGATGTATAAGAATGTAGTATAAGATATAGTAATAATTGGATATTCGATAAATCTAATCTACCGATCGTCTCTTTTAAGTCCCTTAAGTAATAATGTATCTAATCCTTTCCGCGAAATGATCAGTACAAAGAGGTAACGACGCCTCATTTTTTAAATTGATTTTTTTACACATGATTTTGGAGCTGTAGATATAAAATACATAAATGCCGTATTATACTGAAAAGGATGTCTGACCGATCATCATAAATGCATCGCGATGGTCCATAGAGCACTCGCTCACCTTCCTGATCGTTTCCTCTGGTCGATGCAACGAGCCCCGAGTCGACGGTACGCCGCCCGGCTGGCATCTCAGTCAGAGCAGCACGCGCGCACCTCACTTTTTTCACCGAGCACCGATTCGCGGAAACTGCGTTTCAGGAGCGCGCGCGGTACACCGCCGCGATCTCGCGAGCCGATCGGGACCGCGCATGCGCGCTTCCCCTCCGCTTATCGGTGGGCTCCTTGGCCGACTCATCATCTCTCCGAGACCCGTGCAGCTTCCCTTCTCTTCTCCATCCTCATCGCTTCCACCTCCTCCCTTTTGTCTTCTACACCTTTCTTTCCTTTGATTTTCGGCATCGACTACCAAGCTCACGTGGTCTAGGAATTTCAGGTGAATTCTGTACTGTCGAAGTTACGATGTACATATCGCAGAGAAATTTACCCAAAGGGGATGGAAGGATTTTAATTTATCGTCCCTATCTAGTACATATCCGTAGCCCCTATGCTGCATACATTCGATTTCGTTTATGCGTTTAAAAGTAACTTTGAAAATTGATCTTCTTTATACAATCGCATTGTAACGAATAGCGATTGAAACGATAGCGATGCTTAAGTGTAAGGTATCGTTATATCTGTGATTGAGCGAATAAGGCCTCGCGGAGGATTCATCGTACAAACATATATATAAATAAAATTGTTTTATCATGCCATAGGGAATATACAATTATCTTCGTTCTCTTTCTCGAAACGTTATTGAATTAAATTAATAGAGAAGCAATTATTTTCTTCATTTGTTTTAATTGTACGTTTGCTCGTTATAGGAATCATTCAAAAGCGCTGATGGAAGTTTGACGGTTGCGTCGGTTGGGATGTTGAGTAGACCATCCCGGGTGGTTGCTGATGGGACATTGCATGACTCTGATGCTGGTGAAATTCCGGAGCCCCGTGAGGTCCATTCAGTCTTACTCGTTTGGCGTTTTGTCCATGATTGTGTTCGCCATTACCTTGTTGCTGTTGATTCTGCTGCTGCATATTGATTTTTTGACCGGTAAGAAACGCTGGAGAGACGTGTGAGAAGATTACGGAATACCGAACACTTTTACCGTTTGTTGTTGATTTTGTCTTGCTTTATTTTCAGTCTTTTCTTCGGTATCGTCGTCAGTGAGAAACTCTCTTTTAGGATAAGGAATAGGACATCCGGCAAATATGCTGTAATTTCGTGAAGTTTTTTTGAATTCTCGTAAGACGATGTATTTGGAAAAATAAAGTGTGGATTCTTTTCTTCAAAACTAATGGATTAACGTACTCTTGAGTCGGCAGTGGCTCCTCTTGAAAATAGGCATCCTGCATTGAATGCTCGGATGTGATTCGCTTATTTGGATCCATCATTAATAATTTTTGAAGCTAAAAATTAAAAGAAATTTATAAACATTTTCATGTATTGACCGATATCGACAAACTTTTTCTTTCCATGTATGATATATATTCCCTCATCCGTACCAAATTAAATGCTTTGCTATCAGGCTTAATTTTATGACGATCCATATACTTTGTAAGCGAACAATTTGAATAACTGAAAAGATAAAATATACATAATATTTTAAATACACAAAAAAAATGTTAGGTATTTGGAAGAATTAATATATTCAAAACGTTTACTTTGAACGCTTAAAATCTTTGAGCAATGTGGGATGTTCTGGCATTTTTTTAATATCTTCCCAGTCTTTTTCTAATGGAAATCCCATCACGTTAAATATCCTGTAATTAATTTAAATTTGTTTAATCTTCAACTTATGCCAAACAGTGAATTTCAATTTTTTTCATCTAAATACTGGATTTAAAAATACACACATACCTATCTAATTGATCATGATGGTATGGATTGCTAGTCTTAATATCCTCCTGCCTACAATGAAATATTGGTTCTGAAGTTAGGAGTTCCGCGAAGATACAACCAATAGCCCATATGTCTGTAAGATACAAAAAAAATATTTCAATAATGCGCTCATAAAAAATTGATGTTACTAGAAACATACCTATAGCTTTTGTATAATGTCTAGCACCTAAAAGTAACTCAGGTGCTCTGTACCAAAATGTTACTACAACCGGATCTAAATCCGCCAGCGGCTTCAGTGGAGCATTGAATAATCTAGCAAAACCCATGTCTGCAATTTTTACTCGTCCTCGCTCATTTCCTTCCCCCATTACTAAAATATTTGCTGGTTTCTAAAATTGATTAAATGTTTATGTCTATTATCACAAAAAATATTATCAGCATCTTTTCTTTTCGATAAGCAAGTGTTTAAATAATGTAAAGCATTTTTACAGATTATATAAATTACCAGATCTCTATGTAGTACCCAGTTGGAGTGCAGATAATGTATACCATCTAAAATTTGATACAATAACGATTTCACCATACCCTTTGGTACCATAACAGGCTTTTTATTAGCTTTTGCTGCTCTGTGAAACTTAATAATATGCTGGAAATTAATGAAATATAGAATTATAATATGCAGTAAATATAAACATTCAGAGCATATAAGCATCAACTGAAATCACTAATACTTTTTAATAACATGAGCAGGAACATACCCACAAATCATGTTCCGCAAAGTCAAATAGTAACCATACTTTACGATCATTGTGCGACAGAAAAACACGAATAAGTGTAATTACATTGACATGTTTTAATTCCCTGAGTAACTACAAAGAAAATATGCATTAGATTTTGTCAAATACAGAAAATTACCACAGAATTATTTTGATATATTTTGCCGATATTGGAGGTTAAAGCACATTACTTACTGCTATTTCCCTACATGCAGACATAGAAAGTCCTGTACCTTCGATTTGTTTGAGGCCAAAATCTTTTGTATCGGGTCGAGACTTTAATTCGCTATCTGGTACACTATATTTACGAGTAAAACATTAAATTTGTTTATATAAAAATTTATAATTTAATCATATATTTGTAGGCGACATAGTAGAAAAAACGTATGTGGTACATTGTACATTTTTTAAAGATATAAGCTGTAGGAAAATGAAAAACGTTTCATGATAGTTGATTGACAGATCTCACATAAAAGTGTCAAAGCCATTCTGTCAAACATGTTTGACATCGACAAGTAGAGGCAAAGAAAGATTGTTCGTAAAATGCTATTATGTAGGAAGCATCGCATAAATTGAAATACAATATTCGCGTGGAAATAAAAATTTGTAAGTATTAAAAGGCGTAACATAGCTGTAGGTTAGGTTAGAAACACTAACCCTTCCTTTCTGCGAGCTTTATAGACATGCCCATAAGTTCCTCGTCCGACTTTACACCCTTCGAATTCAAAAAGATCTTCGACTTTTGTACGATCTTTTTGAGTTTTTATTTTAAATTCGTAATCCATCATGTTTAATGTTATCGGAACAGATATCAACTATAAACAAACATTTTTAATTCGAACGACCGTACACACGTAAATTTGTGCGCATGACGATGCGGAGGTACCATTCACTTACCGCTTATATTCGTTTCGTAGGTGGCAGCAATAGAGCTTGAATCATATTTCAGGAAAAAAGTTCTATTTCCAATCGTCATCATCACCATAACTATAATTATCCTCACCTGATCGGATTTTTACACGCTGCATTTAGTATATGAGTATTTCATACGAGATATGATGGTGGTAAACATTTGACTGGACTTTCATGAGAACTAGCATTGCTACTAGTTACCATAAACACGATCAACTGTATAGTAAAGAGGATCATTATTATTGTCTTGGATGTTTGTGCTTCGTCGAGTTTAAGCGTAAAAATGCCAGCCACAGCAATGCATAAGTTTGTAACGGCGTTAGGATTTATATCGATATTGCACGCAGCTTATTCTGCGGCCCAACGTAAGTATTCTTATTCTCCGTATGTTCATATTTGTTAGTTCCTTTTGAATAGGTTAAAAACGATAAACTTCGCATGTAACGATGGGGTTTTAGTCTTTTGTATGGAATATAACGTTCTTGCAGATCGTTCGTATTTACGGATAACAGAACAAGAATTTACAACACTGCCAATCGACGTGAGTCTTAATCTACCTTGCGATTGATCATATTTTCTATTGTTGACAATAATAATTTATTATTTATTGTAGATCCTAATCCAAGGTATTGCCAGTCTATTTGTTGTGATGTATGGAGTGATGTATATTGCTGGTGACTTTAAAGAAATTCGAGCAGTGGTTGATCTAGAAAATAAATCATGGGAGACTCTTAGAAATCATCCGTCGTTTCAAGTTTTTAATCACCGAGGGATGTCGTTATCACCATACCATTTTAGAGGTTTATAAAACCTTTAAGGAATTGTAGATTGTATGATTAAATGGCTAGCCACTATTTATATTATAAGTATGTAACCTTGGATGCACTCATTTTCTACATATAAAAAAATTCTGCTACAAGAATAAAGGTTTGAAGAAAAATTATCTACCAATATAAAATCGAATCCAAATGGTATTTATTATCGAAAGGCGAAATACGTAAATTGAGATTGTATCATCGATAATATCTCGGGTTATAATTTTCGATTGAAAAAATTGTTTTTTAATACATAGGCAAATATGGCAGCAACCAGTGTGATTAAAAAATACTGATAATCTTAATCATTTTTTACCTATTTCACAAATATTTATTTTGTAAGAAACATTCATAAACGCATAACGTAATTGCCATATTCTGCAAGAACTTCACTTTTTCTGTTTCTTCTTTTCAGCTTCGGCTTCTTTCTCTTTTTCAATTTCTGTCACATACAGCCCGATAGTATCTGTATCCAGCATCTGTTTTTATGGAAATCAAACGATTGTAATCGTGTATCCAAATATTTTAATTATTTATATATAAAATATTATACCTGCAATGGTTGACCACGTCGCATAACAGCTATCTCCAAATTTTTCTGACCAGACTGGACTACTTCGAGTAAAGCTTTGATAGCCAATTTTATAGTACCTTTTTCCGTAGCTACTTCTTCTGCTGTATAATACTTTTCCAAAAATTCGTGTACAGTCTTGGCACTACGTCCCGTAGCATTTGCCTTAATATGTTAAAAATTACATATTTATATGAAATATTTTACATGTTAAATGTCATTACATAACGTAAATAATGATATAAGAACATCCACCTTCCATTCATAATAAATGCCTGAAGGCTCCGTTTGATATAAATGTGGTATTCCATCATAATCAAAACCAGCTAAGAGACAAGATATTCCGAAAGGTCTCCTGCCATTACTCTGCGTATACTTTTGTTTTAAACCTAATACATTCACAAATTTGGGATGTTAATATTGGCATTTGTACGCACGATTATAATCCTTGCTATTCATCACGCATAAAATTTGACTCATTTACCTGCGATGTACCTTGTTATATATTCTAAAGTTACAGGATCTTCTACTGTTAGTTTGTGACTTTGGCATTCGATCTGCGCTCGATTTATTAGCACCCTTGCATCCGCGGTCAGACCTATTCAACATCGTGCATTAGAAAGAAATTAATACCATTTACAAACCATATAGTAAAAATCATATGAATCTGTTCTATACCGGCGAATGCCATAACTACGTGATCGTCCAAAAGGCATATTTTACGAACTGTGCGTTCCTCTTGCAGTTTTGCAACGGACTTCTTTTCTACCCCCAGGACAACAACGTCTTTTCCACGTACTCCAACCTAACAGACAAAAATAGAAAGTATCTCCAGTGTTATTACAAAAAGAACGAGGAGATCGCAACATTACAGAATTACCAAAAGGCAGTATAAAGTATGGAATATACAATGTAGAATTGTTATAGGATACGAGTTAAACTAAAAAGGAGGTTATGTCATATTCACGAGCGTACCGCTGTAGAGCCCTTTTTTACAGCTTCTTGAGCATATTCCACTTGAAGCAAATGCCCATCGGGGGAGAATACAGTTATCGCTCTGTCGTACCTCGCTGTCATCGCTTTAACGATTCAAAACCAATACTCAAAATTGTTGTTCACCCACCAAATGACTTCGCCGTTTTTCGAAGCAGCTACCCGGTTTGATTCTGTTGAATTCCAGCAAGGCGGCCGTGACAAGGCATTTCCCTAGACGTCAAGAGAGTTAAGCGAGATATTCATGAAACATCGTTTTATCGCCCCGCGACGAAGTTCTATAGTTAAAAATTGATGCGTGCGTTTCAGCCTTTCCTCGTTCTTAAGCGCACCTACCGCGAGAATTAAAAATGTGTAAAATCTCGGACGAAAGCCGCGATGGTCACCCTTTCTTCCGTATCGTTGTCACGGCCGTGGACCTTCGAAATTTTGCGCGACATGACAGATTCGTTTGGTATCGAGGTGCAACCGAGCACGATGGGCGCGCGGGTAAACGTGGTTAAACCAAAAACCAATGTGGTAATAAATAAGGGAAGCAAAGAACGTGTCAGCTGGTAGACCATCGCGGAGAGCGGAGGGGATAAAGAGATACAATCCGTATCTGTGCTACTATAAGAGAAACGATCGGCCTAGTAAAACCTCAGTCAAGGCTGGATGCTTTCGTGTGCTTACCGTAATTGTGTAATATGATCGGGTAGGTAAAAATCCCCGACGTCGACGAAAGTCCTGCGATCTCGTGTTGGAATCAGATTAAGCCCAAGCTCGAGAAATTTCTACCTGGCCGATAGTTGTGCTGGATTATAACACGGCGACCTATGTATCCAAACGACTCAAACCGGTACGGTCTTCAATGGTAAAAAATGTAGATTTTACGTATAAAGTCGGAAAAAGTATTTCTTCGGGAATGTCTTTCTGACGCGACATCGTCGGCTTTCTCTTTCGAGCGAGTTTCAAATTTAGTATTATCGACGAAGGACGTTTTGATACTCGACGTAGAGGTGTGTGCCTTCCGAAATTCGGAGGCAGGAAAAATCAGCGGTGATATTGGTCAAGACAACGTCAAAGAGACTTGCATTCTCATGCTGTGCATTTACCCGCGGTTGATCCCTAATCCTGGGTAAACATATCTTTTACAATCTGCGCGCGGGCAAACGAACTCGATGCACTTGCATTCACGAGACACTTTAAGAGGACAGTTAAGTCTATAGGACATTATTGAATTCATACATCGTGGACTTGTGACAATAATGTTTATAATTGCATTTCCTGCTTTATTCTACATGTATCGTATCAATTAGAAATGGACATTCGAGTAATTGGTAAGTTGTTATAGGTAATCGTGTCTAGTGGCACAACATTATGTAAATACCTGTTGCGGTATATTGCCGTTGCTGACGTTTTTTTCACTTAGTTTTCGGCATTAAGTGCGACGGTCGTTTGACATAGTATTTACCTTCAACGCGAGCTTTGTCCCACTTTCTACCGCCACATATATATCGTATGCACAGGTACAAAAAAGGATCGGCGTGATTTGAATTCGGATCTTTCATAAATTCTCACTTCTCATATAAATGGTTTTTTAAACATTTTTTTGAACGGACAAAAACGCTTTGTAAGAACAATTATTTTCCCGACTGCTTTGTGTACGTGATTTTCAACCGAGATGATTATCGTAAGATCGTATCCGTATATCTGGCAAAGTGTGGCGCGTGGATTAACGATGCATTAAGTATCAACGTTCGATTATCTACAGGCAATGTAAGGACACCGGCATTTTTGTCGATATCGGAAATCCGCAAAAACATTTTAAACCTCCTATTATTTTCATGGGTTAATCACGGCCGATGTTGTGTACGGAAGAGCCACGAGAGGTGGGCAATTTTGAATTAGTAATCAATATCCGCAAATTATATTACGAAGCTGTCACGGTGAGAGCACTCTTGTTATCTTAGACTTTGCTTATCGTCACTACTGCCTTTTCGCTAATGATGTCCCCAAAACACGGTTATCTGTAAATATGCGGTTTACCGACGTTTTGCAGATAACATGGATTTAATAAGATAGGCAGAATTCGTACCTGTAAGGCGGTATATGCACGCAGTACGTATAAACTCGCTATTCTCCATTATCTTTTCCTACACGCGCTCGTTTTTTTTTTACGTCTTTCGTATTATGTTGCAAGACAACGGCCCTTGCCTATTGGACGCATAAAGTGCCAAGGAATATTAAAGCGCAGTTGTCGTCGATTTCTTTGAGATACGAGTTAACGATCAAGCGCACATTGCGCACAGGATTCCAACCATGACAAGCTACGTTTATAGCAAATGACATGCACATATTACGTTGATAACATAGACACGAGTTGCATATACGTATATTACGTAAGCTTAACCACAATGTAAAGATAGTCCTCATCAATAAGTTAAAGCTTAACTTGTGCGCCTTTTTTTTTCTATTTGGTCCACTCGAAAAACAGTAAATTACGTCGCATTAGTATTCGGGTTAGTTTAAAAGAAATTCCGCCAGTAGTGCTCATTTTCCTATAAGAATGAAACGCAGGTGTAATTCGAATCGCAGCCCAGGTATTTTGCAACCTTACGATCGATCATCGATCGTCCTCCAATAGAAACAATCCGATGCAACGTCATCTCGAATAGAATTTCGGTACAGCATGATAATGTCCATAATCTTCCAATTATAATACGTACCTCACGATTGATACGCCGAGGTAAACTTTACGGGAATCGTATACAATTTGTAAGCGTCCTTAAAACAGGCCACGATAAAATTATTCCTTAGGCATTGCTAGAAAGTGACTCATAGACTAAACATAACCGATCGTTTGATGTAGACTTAAGAGGAGGAAGCCCCTAATAATCGGAGTTAGCTTAGCCGTACTTTTAGTCGGCGCATTAGCGATTACCATCGTTCTTCTGAACCGGCAATCAAGTGTGAAGAGGGCGAACAAGGAATCCCACTTAGGTCGATATGCAAAGGTAATGCTTCATCGTGCGTACATGTACACGCGTACCGAGTAAAAAAAATTTAAACCGATCCTTTGAGAAGCGAATGATGAGATACCGATACGTTAAATTTAAACAAAAAGGCGGCGGTTTCGACGAACGGCGAAGAATGCGCTCAAATTGGCGTTGATATCCTGGCGAAGGATGGAAGCGCCGTGGATGCTGCTATTGCGGCGCTCCTCTGCGAAGGCGTAGCATCCTTACACAGGTAGGCTGTAAGTTCCTCGATTCTACCTCAAAGGCATGCTGGCACGCGGATACAAATCTTACGATCTTTCACCCAACGAATATTACGTGTGATTCTCGAAAAAGCATGGGTTTGGGAGGCGGTTTTCTCATGACGATATGGGACGCTAAGACGAAGACGGCGGATTACTTGGACGCGAGAGAAACGGCACCCGCTGGCGCCTCGCGGGACATGTTTCACGGAAATGCTCATCTATCGATGTACGGTGAGTCGTTTATTCTTAATCAGATAAGATAATAGAGCGTTTTATTGTACCAATTTTATATTTTATAGAGAATTTCTCTATAAAAATCATAATCGTCGAGAACGATCTTAATCGTCATTACATATACGATTCTGAAACGATAACCGCGGATCGTCTATATTACTGGAATGTTGTCATACATTGTATAGCGACGCGCTGTGCTCCTCTTAAAATTGAATTCTGATATTTTGAGAGCGTTATCGTAGATCGTAGAATTACGGGGTCGTTCCTCTCGCTATCAAATACTCGATACTTCGCTGACGTTATTACAGATTGTAAAATGACGCGACCTGTCCTACTTGTAATCGAATTCTCACTATTCCGAAGGTGTTGTCGCGCATCGTGTAATTAAATGTCCGTCAGAACTTTAATAATGAACTTGAGAATCGGTGGAAAAGGTGGCCTCGCGGTGGCCGTGCCGGGCGAATTGTTGGGTTACTGGGAGGCTCACAAGAAGTACGGAAAGATTGCGTGGGGTGAACTGTTCGAGCCCGCGATCGAGCTCTGCAAAGTCGGCTCGCGGGTCAACGATTATTTGGAGGGATACTTGAGGAGAAAGGAACCGATGATAAAGAAGGAAAATACATTGGCCGAGATACTTATCGATCCTCGTACCAACCACACCTGGCGCGTAAGTATGAGATAATATTGACGTCCCGTCTTTCTCGCGCTCGTACAGCACGTCGTTGAATGCTAAAGGTGCGCGAAACCTATTATTTTTAGACAGGTGACAAAATAAAAAGGCCGCTGTTGGCGAAAACGTTAGAGATATTAGCGAGAGAGGGTCCCGATATATTCTACAACGGTTCCATGGGCGACGACATCGTCCGCGAGGTACAAGCCTTCAATGGAATACTCACGAAGGAGGATTTGCGCTCTTACAGGTGTGTGCATAAATAACCCGACGATTTCCTACCTAGTCTGAAGATAAACATTGACCTTATGACGGGAAGTGATAACGGGCAGAGAGATTCACTGTCCGATAAACTCAACGAGAGATAAAGTAAAATTAAACGCGCATTTTTTTTTTTACCGCTTTCAATATAATACGACTCTAATTACGCAGTTAATTATGAAATCATATTAAACGTAATCGGTATTTAATTTACCGTAACGGGGGTAACGATCGCTTATTACATTAATCGTAATGACTCGTTAAATATTTCGTTTCTATATAAAGTCGTTTTTCACTCGTGGTTTACGTGGGCAATTTTGAAATGCTTCTTTTGTACTTCTTTTGACGCACATATCGATGAAATAGAGAAACGAAATAGCGTCGCGTGCAAATCGATGTTTACAGGGTAAAGTGGCGAAAGCCCATCGAGTCGACGATAGGTAATTTGAGAATATACACCGCTCCTCCGCCTGGTTCTGGGCCGATACTAGCCTTCATAATGAACATCCTTCACGACATTGTACCGGTCAACGAAAAGGGTGTTATGTGGCAACGTATAGTCGAAGCGTTTAAATGGGCTTACGCAAGAAGAACCGAGCTGGGTGACCCTGACTACGTTGACGTCGGTGAGTTGAAATTTTCACGCGCCGCAAACATCGTTAATTATTAACATCGTTATTATCGCAACGAATCGTTCACCGCATTGAAATAGTTGATTGGGGAAAAAAAGGCATCTGGCACTGTGTATACGACTATGAGCTGCTCTTATTTGTTAATTCAAATATACGCGAGCAAAGAGACGTTTCGTCGTGTTACGTTATCCACGAGCGTGGTACATTATAAAAATTCTTCTAGAAGAAAATGTATGCACGGTTAATCGATAATTTTGAGTCCGGCAGTGAAGAAAACAAAGCGCCGTTAATTACGATTTACAGACTCAGTGCTTAGCAATCTGACATCTCAGGATTACGCGAACACGACTAAGAGCAAAATTAAAGACGACAAGACCAGCAATGATCCCGGGGATTATGGGGCTGTTACCGCGACAACAACCGACTCTGGAACGGCCCACGTTTCGGTCTTGGCTCCCGATGGCTCGGCGGTATCAGTAACATCGACGATAAATCAGGTGTACGTAATTTATTCCTCATACATTATTTCGCCTCGACGATCGTTCGAGGAAATTATTGACGGGCAAAAATAAATGTTTGAAAGCATGCCTCGAGGTTTACCAGTGATGCTCGAAAGTTAAAACGCTACGTGGACCTAACTGGCGGCCGAATGTTTGCTTCATACCTCTGTTTAACTTTGCAGTTTGGGAGCAATGATACGTTCACGATCGACCGGCATTATATTCAACGATGAGATGGACGACTTTAGCTCACCCAATATAACCAATGGATTTGACCTGCCCCCGTCACCTGCAAATTTCATCGTTCCAGGAAAAAGACCCTTGAGCTCTATGGCTCCGACCGTGGTAGTGAGTATATGACGTTGCTCCAATATTCCTCGTGTTATTGAGGTAGATTAAAAATAATAAGTCCGCGATAGCGAGCTACCTAACTGCTTTAAAATTATCCCTGTATACCGGAAGACAAATCGGTTTTACGTGCCAACCGACATTTCAATGTTTTTACTCCAAGTCCAGTCACGTATAGCGGGAATAGAAGTTGCGCCAAAGGAGCGTGTAGAATTGCAATATTATGTATACGGTTTTCAAAAAATGATGTTAACGCTTTTTCACCGATGTATAGGTAATTCTAAGAAATATGATGTCCCATTACATAAGTGCCATACGTGATGATACGCGATAATTACAGTATTGCACGATACACCGTCGGTGTATCATCCATGATGCAGCAAGATGATCAATTTGCGCAAGTTCGCAATGATCGAAAATTGTAAGCCTTTGATGTTCCCACAAGTTATCTCAAATACTTAATAATTATCGACTGTTTGTATCGATTAATATTTTTTGCTTCAACGTTGACCGAGCATGATGTTATTTCACTTTTGTTTCGTATGCGATTTCAATGTTGTACTATTTATGGATATCCGTTTATGATGTAATTATGTTTCTAAGGTGAACGAAAGGAATGAAGTTCGGCTCGTTATCGGTGCTGCAGGTGGAACCAAAATAACGTCGGCAATTGCTATTGCAATGGTTTTTAATCTTTGGTCCGATTATAACATAAAAGAAGCTATCGATGTGCAGAGACTTCATCATCAGGTAAACGCGCTTATTTAATAACGATACGCATGATGATACCGGTGCGGTCATAATAATTATAATAATAAATTTAAATGGTATACTTAGATTATAGGAGATTGGAGTTAAAGTTACAAATAAAAATACTTATGCATCGTTTAACAATTTCAGTTACTGCCTATGACCATTCAAAATGAAAATGAATTTTGCCCAGTGATATTGAACTTTTTAAGGAGTATTGGACACGACGTAAATACCTTTTTTGGGATTGGAAGTGCGATCACAGCGGTTTCGAAGGAAAATGGTGTCGTAATGGCGAATTCGGACTATAGACGCGAAGGACTGGTAGCTGGATTTTAAATAGCAGTAATAGCGTCACTTTAGTTATTTTAATGCCAATTAGTGGCATGCGGAATATTAATTATTTATATCGGACAGGAAAGACGTAGTTATAGACGCGAGTGTCTAGACGCGAACAATACTTTGATGCGCTCTCGTATCCGAAATAATTCATAATGCGATAGTACAATGGGATTCTGTGATGTTATAAGAACATTTTGCACAAAAATCTTGTTCTTTTTTACAAGAGTCTAAGCGACAGTACTAGTTATTTCCAACGATATTTTTACATTATTTACCATAATTGTATCAATATTTGTAATGCATTTATCCTAATACCAGATCAGTATCTAAAACGATATTTATACCGTAAGATTAGAAGTATATGTACCGATGAATATAAGGCAAAATGAGTCCAAAGTTCTAACATTTATTTGTGCAGGTTTACCTATACTGCACCTTTGAGATACTTCTGACACGAACTTTTTGCTCATTTCGATTCTACTACCTGTTCGAACAGTATCTTTATATACCTCTTGACTATCTGTACCGTTTATATTTCGATACCATGAATAGAATTTAACGTGACATGTACCTCTGATTCGTAAGAAGCATTCCTCATTGTTTCTTCTTAAGCTTAAACTTCCCTGAAAAGTGTCTCAAACTTTACAGACAATAAATTTTACAACGATCAAACCATTTAACTATTGTGTATATTCGGTAAAAATTTATAAAAAAGATTTATTTGTGAAAAATAATACATAACGGTATATTTTGCGAGATTTGGTGCACGTATACTTCGATCGTATCCTCTGCAATATATATGTATCTACCTGTTACATTTTATTGAAAGTATGACGAACATGATTGGACTATAAGTTAACAATTTGAATTAGCATTCTAAAATTTCAATTACTATTGCTGTCACTTTCTGAAAGCTCAGCCTGTTCCTTCACTTTTCGCACATAACGTTTTACCTTTCTCGTTTTATGTAGGCCTTGTTTCGATTTTCGATAAACCTCAATGGCACGCAGTCGCCGTTTTAAAGCTTCAGCTTTATCTTTTTCCTTTTGAGGTATATATTCTTCAACAAATTTCGGTTTATCAAGGACAGACTTGTCAATTTCAATCGTGCTACTTAAATCTACAGAAATCGAAGCATCTTTCTGACCCTTCTTTTCCTTTGGCTTTTTAATCTTAGCTGGGGCTTTATCCTCGTTCTCCTGTACCGTATCTTTATTATTTTCGGACATTTCAGACTCCTCGCTGTTCATGCTCTGAATGGCCTTTTGAACTCTTTTGCTTAAGTTTGTTTCGATAGGTTTTGGCACGACTTTTAATTTATAATACGAGTCTATCGGTCTTTGTTTCTTACCCTCCTCCACTCTTTTTAATACTGGGCCAATTATTTTTTCGAATTTTTCTTTAGTCCAGCCAAACTTTTGTCTTGCATAATCAGACAAAAGCACAACGTTAGGTTTACCCCACGTGAATCCCTCTTTTGATTCGTTTATAGTAGGGAAGAGATATGCTTGTACGACCGCTTGACTAGGAAAACCTATAGAACACAGTGTATTCGTTTTATATATACTTTTAATAGGTATAGACGTAGCCTTTACCTACCTTTTTCTATACTTATATTTTTCAGCTTGTTTCGCAAACGAGTTTTGCCAGAAGAAGCAATTCTACCAGCTTTTACCCAAGTGCAAAAATTTGTTAACCCCTGCAATAAATTATCTCCCTCCGTAGGAAATGCAGCTAATATTTCTAAGCCCGTCACAGGACCAATACCATTTATACCGGTAGTGTAGTCACTACCCACTAAGAGTGCCAATTGTATCATCTGATTACGTGTAAGTTCTATAAAAAAAAGACAGATTTTTATATCTACGACTATGTAAAAAATATTATATTGTCATTGAACTTACTCAGGTGATGCTGTATGTCAGCAGACTGAAATTGAAGTACTCTTTTGTTATTGAAAAAAAAATTTTTATAAACGCATTGTCCTCCAAAAAGCCAAATATCCGAATCATCCGTAATTGTTCCATCCGTTAGATGAATTTGTTCCAGATAACCACACTGTGCTTCTGCTTCCATAGGTGCGACAATGTACGGTATTCCAAACAATTGTAACAGTTCCTATGAATTAAAACGACCGCTTACATGCTATACAAATGCAGAAGTGCACGGTATAAAATTCAAGCCGTATCTTACAATACCTGTGCTTCCATACGTATTTGGTCAGTAACATTGGTAGCTTGACGTTCAAATTTACCTATAGTTCCTGTGAGCTCTTTCTGCTGCACCTCTAACTGTTCCTATATTTGTTTCAAATTAAAAATATAAGTAAAAGGTTCGGTACTTTTTCGTAATTATTTTGTATGTATTACCAAACACTATACAATAATATACGTACCTTTAATGATACAAGTTCTTCTTCGTTTGATGGTAATGGTATAGATTTTGCCGATTCAGACTTACTAGCATCTTCATTAGCGACATTTTGATCTGTTACATCTTCAACATAAGCTGAATCTTGTGTATTGTTTTTTCCAATATTACTTCCAATCACCTCTACATTATCTAAAGACACTTTTGAAGAAGACTCTTCAGATTTATCTAGTTTTTCATAAGCCTCATTGTTCATAGGTTTTAATAACTTATCATCAGCCTCATTGACTTCCAAATCTCTGTTTTCTGTTTTCTCGCTTGTAAAACATATCTCAGGTATTACGTTCTCATGTTGCGTTTTTGAGGACGTATTTTCCTTCTTCGATTCAAATATATCGGCAAACATATCATCTTCCATTTTTTCATCAGATTTGATTTTTATCTGAATACTTTCTTGGGTAGAATACGTGTTAACAATATCTACATTAGGTATAGGCACGTCCTGTATTTCTACAAAATCATCAGAGTCTGAGCTTGATACACTCACGACTGTAGTATTAATAGCAGAATCGGATTTTGGAGAGCTCGGTTCGGAGATAACTTTTTTGAAACTGGTAGAAACATCGTCGTATGTTTTAGGACTAGTAGAATCATTAAAATCTTTAAGGTCTGTAGAGGTGCAAGATAATTTATTTGTGACCAACAATTCACATTTAGGACCGCTTTCAATTAAGTCAATCTCATCACTTTTTTCATCTTCTTTAGATGTTATAGGAAATTTCTTATGGTCTATTACCTCCTCACTCGTGCATTCTGCTAGGTTTGGTGATTTATTCTCCTCCCAAAATTTTACATTTTGTTCACTAGTTTTCAGAGCTGTTCTGTTTTCCTCTAAAAGATTGATTACCTGTTTCTGTGTTAGATCACTGTTTTCTAACATATACATTAACGCGGGGTTCATGTAATTTCTTCCAAAATACTTCTTAGATAATGGCCTGGATTCATTCATATCCTCCTCGGATTCAAAATCACTTTCAAATTCATATTCATTTATATTTTCTACTGTCGACATGGTATTGGTGGAAACTAATTCAACATCACTATCCCAACTATCGTCCAATTCGTATGCATTCATATCTTCAGAAATGGGTACCACATTGCTGGGTCCAGCAACAGGTTCACTGTGTTCATCATCCTTGTTAGGAAATTGCCCTTCTTGACAATTCCGTTGCTTGCTAGCATTTATTGCTGCCATATCCTTATCTGTTAGATATAATGTATTAGAAAATTTATGTTGATATATTGAAACTGTACTTTGCATCAATATTTATGTTATAAATAATAGTAAGTATTGGAGATGTACCGCTGATATAAAATAATCTAGTTGTACTATCTGCAGCTATACGATATGCAGCATCATGCCCCTTTCTGGTAATTCCTTGTTCAGTCAATAATTTATCCAGCTCATCTAACGTTAATGTTTTTCCTCCCATTTCTTTTTCAGCACTTTCTAAAGATTCCTGAACAAGTCTACGTTTTAATAAACGCCTCATTTGGAAACCTGAGAAGTCTTGTGATTCCTAGAAGTTGAAATTTAGATCTACCATATTTCATTGAACATTATAACATAATTTATTTGTACATAAATACAAGTACTTACTTCTGGCATCTCATGTAAACGACCCCATGAACTCTGTTTTCTCGTTTCTTTTAGATCAGTTAAGATATCATAGCGAACATCTGCGGGTAGGCTCCTGAATTCTGTACTCGATACATCAACACTATGTATGTTACCCATCCATTTTCTTTGTTTGCGTGGACTTATTTGAACAGATGAGTTAGAATCATATTCATCATCACTGCTATAAATTTCAGTTTTACTGGTGCTGGGCATATCAGGTAATTGAAATATATCATGTGCAGTGGTCTTGCTGTGCAAGTTTGTGGATATCTCGGTAGGTTCATCCTTATCATTCTTTGTATCCTTATTAAGGACAGCTTTTACTGCTGAATGTTTTATCAAGTTATTTATCAAATCTACCTTCATCTTTTGTGCTTTACTCGTGGCAATAGATTTCTGCTTCCTGCGTGAGGCCTGCAAACACAAAAGAATGAGGGAGCTCTTTTCTCACTACCTCATTCTCACGGTGAACTAATTATGTACGGACAATATTATAATCAAGATAAAAGAACAGTTTCCTTGCCATCCACACAAATGCCAAGCTAAAAGTTTCATATGTAGTATAAGACACATATAAAATACTCTCGTCATTAAAGGGTAATACTGTTGCCATTTTTTAAATTAATAATTGGCATACATGTAGAGCATATATTATAGACTGTAATTTAGGATATATACTCACAATGGTATTCTTCTTGAGTATCGGTACCCCACCGTCAAACACAAAGACCGGTTTGATTTTATAATATAAAAGTTTACATATTCTATTAAATAAACCAAATAGGTGAGCGTTTGGCTTAGGATTGCCGTGGTGATCTTGGTAACCTTGAAGCACTTGGTGTATCCATATCGACACATCTAAAATAAATGGTAATAATGTTATTAACGAAAGATACAGAACATTGAAAGATCTTTGTATTTTGACAATGTAAATAATACAATGTTTATATAATAGTAACATTAAAATGTACCAACGGCCAAGACTTTTCCTTCAAGCGATTCCAAAGGAACTGGCTTTCCCGTTGCATCTAACAGACGCCACAGACCGTATACTCCCATTCTGCGAGCTCAAGCTAAAAACATATTGAAGTTAAAACTATACAACTACATGTTATAAATTCATATTTATTTACCTTACGCATTCCTTAATACCATTATCAATTATCTAACATAACCTAATGAAAATGCAACCTTATAAAAAAATTCTTTTTATTCAATGCTTATCCGCATAAGTTTTTCGAAGATGAGAGATATACGTTCAATAGAAGGACACGCCATAGATCGCCCATCTTAGAACGAATTTAATCACGTACAGCTACCCTTCACCGTTCTATTAAACCAACGATCGCGCTGCGCTTCTATGCAAAATACCGGTCAGCTGACGTATGGAAACATACTGGTATACATGTGCATAAATTGCTCATATGTGTACATAGTTCTACGCATCGGTATAAAATTCTGCACAATCACAAGAAGTGCATGACATTAATGAATTCAGAGGATTTATGAACATATCTAATCGCACAAAAACTACTACGGAACCGTATTAAAGGACAAATCATTTATAACACCATTAAAACACATATGCCTATAACTTGCTCAAACGTAAAATAAGAATCGTTTTGAAACTGCACGGATAGCGTTAGACGATTCTCACGCTATATTTGAAACATTTTTCGTGCACACATGGAAGACAAAGTAAAAATATTCTAATCTTATTGCATTTATATATTACTTATATCGTTTAAATATTTTAATCGTCACGAATAACATTGCTGAAGAACTTTGTTCCAGATTTAACGCCTAAATGCAGATATTCGAACTCGACGATGCGCTATAAAAGGGGTACCGGGTAATTGTTTCGACCCTTATCGAGAATTTTGCGTACTTTACTGAGAATCGGCCGAAATAAAAACGATGTAACATAAATCTGCTTATCCACACGCACATCTTGCATACTACGCAGCATCGCTTGTAGCCGCTCATGTACATCGCATAAAGGCGTTACATGTTGTCTATAATACGCCTATCCATGTACCATGTGTGTGTAACCTCATAGCATGCTATATACGTAGCGCGTACATATACATATATACGTATGCATCGTATCGTCATCATCGCAGAAGTGGAGTGAGGTAGAGGCCACCCACTCTTTCCCACAGCCGGTTTTTCCCACGCCCCCCAGGGTAACCCCAACATCCTTTTGCGGCAGCAATTCCATGGCGTAAAGAGGAGGGGCGAAAGGGAGTAGCTCACGTAAGGTGAGGAGCAAGAGGGGGACTGGAGGCGCTTGGGTCGGCTGGGCCATTGTACAACAGTAAAACAATAGAATCTCCAGGCCAGTGCTGTAGAGCCACTCACCAGGATCCGCACAATCTCCTATCGGTCGACTCGTACAAATTTTCGACCAACTCAGTAAGTCGTCAAATGCCAAAGGCAAGATGGAATTTTAGGAGAAACATACTTAACTCGAGGCACAGGAGTATATGATCGAAAATCCGTTATAGATTCGATCGGAACTGTGTGATTCAATAGTTCCCATGACGCGATATTGAGACGATACAATAATTTCTCTCTGCATTATCTATTTTGTGTTAATCGTATCTGGCTGCTACGAAGAACCTTAATGCTGAATCGTAGCGGGGGTATAACTTTCGGCCTTCCAATCCCCACTAGCCTCATATACAGCTACGCTCCTGTTGCAGCCACTTACGCGGCAGTAATAACTCTACGTTGTCGCTTCGAACTTAGTTACTCGGTGAATACCGTCAGGAAAGGATCATGTGTGTCCCGAGGATGACTCTACGTATACCTATGTGAGTCGGTTTTATTCGTCGTGTCATCGGATCGTAGTGACATTCGACTAGCCCCGACCCACGGTAAAAACCGATAATTTTGATCGTGTACAATTAAGTGCATCGTCGTATCCTAAGGTGTATCCTATCGTTAGATTTAAAGCGGCGCGCGCGCGGCACGTTGCTTTTGTTAGGTTGGTAAGACTGTTCGGAAAATTCGGAAAGTGAACAGGTGTTTTTTGAATGGATTAGGGAGAATAGACGACGGCGAGGCAAAGGATTTACGAATGCTGAATGATCGGCAAGCGGAGCGATATTTACGAATGAACGATTATACGGAAGATGCATTGGGATATGGACTTGAACTTCGAGGATTTCGAAAAATGAGGTAAGTTCGCGGAACGTAACCTGTTTCATATTGGTATAGTCTTCCTTGTGCCGAAAAGGTAAATAAACAAATGTTGGCTTCGCGAAGGTATGCTCACGAAGATATACGTATCGGGTTTGTATTTAACATTGACTATTATGACCCGAATAAGTTTTATACTTACATTAATGATCCGAATGCCGATTTCGTAAACAGTTGGTTTCTGTAAAGACACTTTGAAAAATTAATTATTTTAATTCTGTTGACGTTTGTGATAAACCTATATATGCTGGATTCTTACATATCATTTTCACTCTGAATAAAACTATTTTTATCACATAGTTTTTGATAATACGAGGATTAAATTTGAATGAAATATATATTCTTATCTTGTGCAAAAACTTACTTTATTTTGGGAGCAGATACTCCGCTTTAAAAAAGAGATTTTAAGAAATGATTTGAGGAAGTCTTATATAATATATTTGTAGCGTGGTATTACATTTATTTTGATCAAATTTAGTGAATTTCTGTTTTGATTTACAGTATGTTCAATTAGATGTCTCAAGCAGGTATTGTGTTTATCGTAATGTACTCTGTAAATTTGTATTTTATTGTACATATTATTCCTTGCTTTATTAAGCATATAACAGTCAGATATAGTGACCAGAAAGGAAGCTACAAATCTTTATTACTTATGATCGCAAGAACAATAAAAAGTATATGAAATTGCTTATAGGACATTTCTATCGGCGTAAATGTTGTGTATATGCGTATAGCTGCGCTGAATAGGAGTACTTTAATTCATGCAGGAAAAATGAGCTCAGCTCTGTTCCCACGGTGTGTATGTGCGTTTCCTCTTTCCTGTGCTAAGGCCTGCAATTCTTGGTAGTTCGTTTAAAGAAAGATATCTTAAGCTAATTATACTTCTCCTTGTAGAAAAACACAGGGCGTTCTCACGCTAAAAGTTTAACTGAATTCAGATCTCTCTAAAGTAAAATACATTTAATGGTGAACAAACCACGATGAACTTTCAGATCATCCATGCAGATAAAAATATTTACACTTCAAATATGACATTTTAAAACTTTTGCATAATATTGTAAAATTCAATTTTATTTAAAAAATATTGCAATAAAAACTGAATAGTTTTATGATTTTATTGCGAAAGTATTTTTGATCTTCTGTGTTTACATTGCATTCTGTTAAAATACCATAATAATATATGAAGCTGGAATAAATATACTTGAGTTATTAAAGGACAAGTCAGGATTAATTTAAATTTTTGTATTTTTTTGAGATGACTTTTATAAATTTATTCTTATATATTTCAATTGATAAACTTTAAGAATGTGTATCCAATATTCAGAGACCATAAATAATCTTTTTTGTGTAGATTAGAATAAAAACTATAGTTACAAATATTTTTATTCGTTACAGGTTGCCAAGAAGCATGTAGCACGTTTAAAAGAGAGAAATCCAATATACCTATAATATAGTCATTACTTTGACGTCAGTACTGAAGAGGAATATAAATATGCCACACCAGTTTGGATTGCCTACAATGGCACACGGCATGCAGTCTCCTCCCTCGCCGACTTCGGTGATGTCAGTTTATCCCCGATTTGGATCTGGTGTTTATAGACCAGACCATCAAGATCAAAGACTTACGCGCGAGGCAATGGAACGGTACTTACGCGATAGAAGTGACATGGTTATTGTAATTCTTCATGCTAAAGTAGCACAAAAATCATATGGCAATGAGAAACGGTTTTTTTGTCCACCACCTTGTATTTACCTCTTTGGTGACGGATGGAGAATGAGACAAGAACAGATGCTTCGCGAGGGAGAGACAGAACAATCTGCTCAACTTTGCGCTTTTATTGGTATTGGCAATTCTGACCAAGATATGCAACAACTAGATCTCAATAATGGTAAGCAGTATTGCGCAGCAAAAACATTGTACATTTCGGATTCAGACAAAAGAAAACACTTTATGCTATCCGTAAAAATGTTTTATGGAAGTGGTCATGATATTGGTGTTTTCCATAGTAAAAGAATAAAAGTGATTTCAAAGCCTTCCAAAAAGAAACAGTCTTTGAAGAATGCAGATTTATGCATAGCGAGTGGTACCAAAGTGGCATTGTTCAATCGTTTGCGCTCGCAGACTGTTAGCACTCGGTATCTGCATGTAGAAAATGGAAATTTTCATGCAAGCTCTACGCAGTGGGGAGCATTTACCATTCATCTTTTAGATGATAATGAAAGTGAATCAGAGGAATTTCAAGTACGTGACGGATACGTACATTATGGCAGCACTGTGAAGTTGGTATGTTCTGTAACGGGAATGGCGCTACCACGACTCGTAATACGAAAAGTGGACAAACAAATGGCTAGTCTTGAAGCAGACGATCCTGTCTCTCAGTTACACAAGTGTGCTTTTTATATGAAAGATACGGATCACATGTACCTTTGTCTATCTCAAGAACGTATAATACAATTTCAAGCAACGCCATGTCCGAAAGAGGCAAATAAGGAAATGATAAATGATGGTGCCTGCTGGACAATAATCAGTACTGACAAGGCAGAGTACCAGTTTTTTGAAGGTATGGGGCCAGTGAGATCTCCAGTGACTCCTGTGCCGCTTGTTCATAGTTTACATCTAAACGGTGGTGGGGATGTTGCCATGCTGGAATTGACCGGGGACAACTTTACTCCAAATCTGCAAGTGTGGTTTGGTGATGTCGAAGCGGAAACAATGTACAGATGCCAAGAGAGTATGCTTTGTGTTGTACCCGACATATCGCTGTTCAGAGGAGAGTGGCTATGGGTCCGTCAGCCAACCCAAGTTCCTGTGTCATTAGTTCGTAATGATGGGATTATTTATGCAACTGGTTTAACATTTACATATACCCCTGAGCCTGGTCCACGTCCACATTGCCCACCCGCGGATGAAATCATGAGGGCTCCACGTGCCATGCACAATCAAGCCAGTATGCCACCAGCGATAGCGGATGTACCTTGGAACACGCACCAACCACCACAATCAGGGCTCTGATGTTTTATAGGTAATTTTAATATGAACCAAAGTTTACGATGTAGTGATTCAAATGTTAATTCGGTGGTGTCCACTGACAGTGAGACCGGGAGTGATAATAGTAGCTCATATTTAGGAAAGGACCTATTACTTGAAGTCAGTAGTGCGGCACGGATCTTAGACAATATAAAAACGTAGCATCTGGCATATGCCATGGGTGATGCGCAGGATGTGTACAATGCCGTGTATTATTTACATATGTTAATACGTAAGTTTCTAAACTTAAGTTGTTGATAAAATTTAAAAACAGAGATAATAATTTATAGCAATCTTGGAATTAAGAGTTTAGCTTGTAAGAATGTGAATAATTGCATTAATTAAGTGCTGCTAAAGTGTTTTAAAAATTCAGGGCTATACTCGTAGGAGAAGAGTATGAGTTTATGATATAAAGCGGTGCTTGCATAATTAGCAGTCCAAAAATAAGGGAATATGATGACACGCGGTTTAGCCTGTACGATTGCATATCGATCACAGACTACGGTTGTGCATATGATTCTAATTACTTATTTCGGAGAGACATTACATGACTTGTTATAAAAACAATGTAATTTTGTCCTATGTAATTTTTATGTAAAAAATGTAACACGAATGCACAATGTATTTTTAAACGTGCATACGATAAATTCAACATTTCATACATTTATAAATTTCTGTAAACTACTGTTTTTATAGAACGTCTGTTCATTTCTAGGAATGGCATATAATATATACATAATAGTGTTGAACTAATCTATGTGCGTGGGACGAATCAATGCTGATTAATGCAACAATCAGATACTAGAAGTCAATAGAGTTTATCTATATTCATTTGTTGTAACAAAAATACCACCCACCAAGTTGAGCTTAGAGATCAATCTATATATATCTGATATATATATATATGCATATATATCATTTCATGTATATACATCATACAAAATACGAATACATTTATATAATCTCGGAGCAATATCTGTATAAGTTTGAAGAAGTTAAAATAAGTAAATTAATTCTATTGCGCGAGAAAATGACACATAAATTATAATGTTGGGGAAAAAGCAGAGAATTATATCAAATCATAAGTTACATTGCGTTTGCCGGTCTTGTACAGTACAAAGTTATCGACACTATCATTGCCCATGTTAAATTTATTACTGGAAGTAAAAAATATATTTTGCTTTTACCCGTACTGATGCAATATATTTATTTTCTTATTTTTATCTTTACAAGTTTCGAATCATAGACGTAGTTTTATGCACATAAGATAGTCTCTTATTTTATACTTCTCAGTTCGAGCTGTACGTACTCGTAAATTTAACGATATACCAAAAAAGTTCGACTATTATAAAATTTGAGAATTTTGCTGTAGTTATATGAAGATATAAAGGACTAAAACATGT